>JAPKLW010001626.1:26203-39466 GCA_026898455.1 Plectranthus barbatus | reverse complement strand
CAACGTATAGTGCAAGGAAGACCACGCTCCCACTGACACAAAGTCGGGAAACACAACTTTCGTTTTCCAACTGTGCAAATCCATAGGATTTAATCACATAGTTGAAACGTAAGTTCCACGGCCTTGAAGCTTGCTTAAGTCCATACAAGGACTTCCTGAGCATCCAAAAAAGATGTTCTTCGCCCTTGCTTATGTAACCCTCGGGTTGCTGCATATAGATGTCTCTACCTTCTTCAAGGTAACCGTTCAGAAAAGCGGTTTTGACATCCATCTGCCAGATCTCGAGGTCCATATGCGCAGCTATGGCAAGGAGTATCCGGATGGATTTGAGCATGGCTACAGGTGTAAAGGTTTCGTCATAGTCAATGCCCTCTTTCTGACTATAACCCTTTGCCACCAGCCTGGCTTTAAAAGACGTGATCTTTCCATCCGCCCCTTTCTTTCTCTTGTATACCCATTTGCACCCTATGGCCCTAAAGTCATCCGGAAAATCAGTTTTCTGGTATACATCCATAGCAGTTATGGATACAATTTCAGAATCCATGGCGACACGCCATTTGGCAACATCCTTGTCCTGCACTGCCTCTTCGTAAGTCAGTGGGTCAGAGTCCTCATGTCCGTCTTCCGAGCTCAAGTCCGAAGACTCACCCACGAACATGTACCTTTCTGGCTGGAAAATAACTCTCCCACTACGACGAGGCATCGGTGCCGTGTCTGTAGTAGGTGCAGTGACTTGCGGTCCTGCACCTTGCACTGAAGAACGTGTCTGTGGTGTTGTACCTCTCACAGGTGCACCCACATCTACACGTTCCCCTTCCCTTGGAATTGCATTCTTATCCTCAATTTCTTGAAGAACGATATCACTCCTTGACCTGTGATTACTCACATACTCATCCTCCAAGAATCTAGCATTGGTGCTAACAACGACTCTTTGACTCTCAGGACAGTAAAAGTAACCACCTTTCGTTTGTCTGGGATTCCCAATGAACAACATTACTTTTGACCTGCTTTCTAACTTATCAGGTTCCTTCGATAGTACGTGTGCCGGACAACCCCTTACTCTAAACTTGCACAAACTAGGTTTGCGACCAAGGAAGAGCTCAGAAGGTGTCTTAGGAACTGATTTAGAAGGCACCACATTAAGCACGTAAGCTGCTGTTTCCAATGCGTAACCCCAAAACGAAATTAGTAAGTTTGCATAACTCATCATTGATCTTACCATCTCTAGAAGAGTCATATTCCTTCTTTCAGCTACACCGTTTTGCTGGGGAGTACCCGGTGCAGTCCACTGAGATGTAATCCCATTTTCTAACAAATATTGCAGGAACTCGTTACCGAGGTATTCGCCACCGCGGTCAGATCGCAGCGACTTGATAGTTTTCCCGACCTTCTTTTCTACCTCAGCCTTGAACTCTTTGAATTTCTCAAAGCATTCAGACTTGTAGCGAAGCAGGTAAACGTATCCGTACCTTGAGTAATCGTCAATGAAAGTGACGAAGTACTCGTACCCTCCACGAGCCTGCGTGGACATCGGTCCACATAAGTCAGAATGGATCAATTCCAACACTTCCTCTGCTCGAGACTGACTAGCCTTGAAAGGCCTAGTTGACATCTTGCCCTCGATGCAGGATTCGCAGACTTGATAAGGTACAGCCTGGACTAGGGCCAATGTACCGTCATCTGCAAGTCTCTGAATCCGCTTCAAGCTGATGTGACCCAGTCTTAAGTGCCAGAGATATGTAAGATCCTCATCAGAAGAAGTAAGTTTTCTCTTCCTATGATTATCAATTACGGATGAATTACATGCAATACTTAAGGACAAATTTGATCAAAGCAGCATAGAGATTGTAAATCAACATACCATAATGGACAACATTGTTATTACCAATGATAAAATCATAAATAACAAATATCCATAAAAGTTTATGAAATTTGTCCTGCCGATAAACCAAGGCCCACAAATAAATTCTCAAATGTACTTTAATTTATCAAAACATAAGGAAAAGAAAACTCCATGAAGCTCCGTCATAAAACGTTGCCTTCACCCAGTTTGGTATCTTATTACCATCACTCACAAGCCTTGTCGGCACGGTCCCCTGCAAAGTACAACAACATGATCAACAAGTCAGTGCTTACAGCTCTAAAAGAGCAACAACTAACTCTAATCATGCTTACAATTATACATGCAAAATGGCATACCATGTCTAGCTTTGTTGGCTTGACAATCTTTCCTCCAGTGTCCTTTCTTACCACACCTGAAGCACCTGTCCCTTTCAGTCGCCACCTTAGGCTTTTTCCCAGCCCCACCATCCTTCACAGGTGTCTTCTTGGCCCACTTCTTAATCCCTTTCTTCCGCTTCATACTTTTCGGTACAGCAGAGAGATTACCAGAAGTGGCCAAGGCAACCTTCTGAGGGTTCATGACCGATTCAGCTGCCATCAAGTCATTGAGTAACTCGTTAAGAGTATACTCTTTCTTGTTCATGACAACATTCAGTCTAAAACTCTCAAAGGACTTGGGTAGAGAGTTCAGTATGATATCGACCTTAGCCTCAGTGTCGATACCTCCACCATGCACTGTCAGTTCATCCATGAGGTGAGTCATGGTAACTACGTGATCTCTCACTCAGGTGCCGTCGGTCATTTTCTTACTCACGATTTCTTTCATGAGATTGAACCTGACAGCTCTATCAGTTTCCCCATAGGTCGCCGTGAGACTTAACATGATGTCATAGGCATCCCTATGGTGCTGATGTTGTTGCTGCAAGACTTTCGACATAGTGGTCATCATATAGCACTTGACTACATTGTTCGATTTCTCCCACTTGTTATAAAAGTCTATATCCATTTGATTGGATTCAGCGGTTGGCACTTCGGGACAAAATACTTGCAGAACGAACATATGTTCTTCTGCAATCAGGAGGTATTCAAGATTGCGTTTCCATTGCAGGAAGTTTGGACCAGTTAGAGTGTTTTGTGCGAGAATGTTGATCACATTAGACATAGACATATCTGAGACAATAAAGAATCTTAAATAAGAACATACATGTTCAACTTCGAAAACAAATGCATTGAAAACATTTTAATAAATCAAATACAAATGTTTTCCACTAATTTCCCAAGAGTTCCCACCGCAAGATACACTCGTAGACGTTTACGATGTCACCCTCAACCAGAACTACGGGTTTTAAGCCCCAATCCATTTAATTTCACTACCATGTTAGGAAGCTTTTGACACTAGAAATTAATAATTAGTGAAAACCTTAGACCAAGCCATCTCTCAAGAACAGGGATGCAATTCTTGCATTATATTCTAAGATGCTTCTAAGCAATTAACCACAAATTTAACTCCAGCCAAAAGAGACAGTTTAGCATGGCACGTAACCATACAGAATAGCCCTTAAAGCTTTTGTTATCTATAATTTAAATCAATCTTAGAATACTAGTAAAAGAGGTCTGTGCAAGCTACACTCGTAGACGTTTACGCAAAGCCCTCCCACTATTCACATGATTTAAATTGTTTGTCTAGAAATCCCAACAACCGTACCCATGCACCTTCGGGAACTAGCAAGCTACACTCGTAGACGTTTACTAGAATGAGAGATACACTTATAGCCTAGGACCGCTTTGTGGAGGTCTATTGATTTTAATTAAAAAAATTGCTTAGTATTTTTCTTTTAAAAGGTTTCTTTATGTGCACAATATAACGAGATCTTTTATTCACTGATGTCAGACAGACGAATATATCTCACTGCGGTCCATCAATACGCCACCTCTGCGTACCAGCATGTCAAGTAACTAAGACAGACTACTTATTCCGACAATGCCGCAGCCATCCGGACAGACGTATCCTCATACGTTGTCTCGGCTGTGATCAGGTTTATGTCTCACTAGGTCAAGTGATCATACTGTCTTCTGCGATCTACAACACGCCGTATGATCGTCCCTATCGGTGAGACAAGAGGATACCATTGTTCATACATGTAAGATTGTTAACAGATAGGAGAAATAAACCGTTGTATACTCATTGTAATAAATGCTTTCAGTATACAAAACCCATCAGAAGCAAGACAAACAAATGTTCAATATGAGAAAGCTAGGATGTTGAAATGAACTTATTAGTGATCTAATTAGGTTGAGCAATGATGTAAACTATCTTTTAATCTCTCAATAGATGATCAATTCACCCTATACTAGTCAATTCCCTTTGTACCCCCAAATCAACCATAGATGCAATTAGAGTAATTAAACTGTTACGTTATCAAACTCTAAAGCACTCATAAAGGCACGTGAATTATCGACCTATACGCTTCATCCGCACAGGGATTGGATCGAGACGTGTAAAAGGGAAAACTAATCGCGCCACTCAAATCCGCGTATTGGCTGCAACGTTCGTGTCAATTATCAAATGATTGGCTCTTACCTACATCAATTGAATGAAATCTAGCTCTATCTTGCCTTAATCTTAAAGAGAGAAGTAAACATTTAATCAATTAACCCAATCTTCACACTACTTTGCTCAAATCAACATCCAATAGAAGTTTAGAACCACATACCTTTCAATTGTCTCAAAACAAAGTAATTACAAAATCTATCCATTACAAAATATAGATAAGTAAATGAATCTCCCCCAATTGACATTGCTTGTGCTTGATCTACACTTTAATCCTTCACTCCTCCATCAATTCGGAGTAGATTTTCCTTTGAAACCCTAGGATTGATGTTGGAGATGGATGGGATGTGGAATTTAGGTGAGAAAATATCTAAATTTTGCCAAAATTTCTTTCCATTTAAGATTTCTCTCCTTATAAAGTAAGGTATCAGAACGAGGGTTCGACCCAGATCACAAAAGATCGACTGAACTGATTTGAAACTGAAAAACTGCCAAGGCAGCTCGCGTGGGATTGGCCGGTCTCAAAGCAGATCGACTGAAATTTGCCTCTAAAATGGCAGGTTCGGTCGATCTCTGCAGGGTTTGGTCGAGACGAGCCGGGCAGAGGAGATTCTCGACCGAACCTGAAATTGTTCGGACCGAAATTTGCCTCTGAAATCACCCCTGCTGCTCCCCTGCTCATCCGAGTCGATCTCTGCAGTGCTAGAACCTCGGATGGGTCGATTTTCCACCCAAAACTCAGCCAAAAAAGATGGAATATGCTCAAATATCATCCTACACAACACAAACAACACCAAACACAAAAACAAAGCAAAAACACAAGAAAAACATATGATATGGGTGTAAAATGGACTTAAACAAACATGTACACACATCGAATAATAGGTCATTTCACACACATATTAGACGATGGTCTTGCCCACCTACTGCAGAGGAACTCACCACGACGTGTCATTCATGGTGATAGACGCACCAAGCGCATACAACGCGCTGCTGGGAAAGTCCTGGCTCCACCAATTGAATGCCGCGCCATCCACCTACCACCAGGTTGTCAAGTTCCCCACCCCGAAAGGAGTATACACAATTAGGGGAGAAAAAAAACAACCAAAGAATATTTCTACGCAAGCTTCAAGGTCATATGCTCACAGCAACACTTCCCAAGCAACCCACCACTGCCACCTGCAGGAGAGTTCGATGAGACCGAAGAAGTGGTACTCGATCTTATCGACCAAAGCAAGAAGACCAACATTGGAAGTGGACTAGATCCAGAGGTCCGCACACAACTCTTGGAGTTCCTAGCCAAGGAAGAAGAGGTGTTCACCTGGTTACACAAAAACATGGTCGAAATCTATCCTAAAGTTATGATGCATCAACTACAGGTCGATCTAACCAAGAAACCTGTGCAGTAGCGCAAAAGGAATTTCGTTGCGGAAAATAATGAGGCAATTAACGAGGAAATCTAGAAGCTCCTTGAGATCGGCTTGGTAAGAGAAGTGAAGTATCCAACCTGTCTTGCCATTTTCATGGTCGTAAAAAAAATGTGAAGAATTGGGTGTGCGTTGAATACATCGATCTAAAATAGCATGCCCAAAGGACCTATATCCACCTCCTCACATTAACTGTATAGTCAACGCAACCGCAGAACATGAAATGCCCAGTTTCATGGACACATTTTTGGGGTACAACCAAATACAAAGGCACCCCGATAATCAAGAAAAGATGGATTTCATGACAAGCAAGGGGATTTAATGCTACATGGTGATGCCTTTTGGACTAAAGAATTCAGGGTCGACCTACTAGCAGCTTGTCAACAAGATGTTCGAACCACTCATAGGATGGACCATGGAGGTTTACATCAACGACATGTTAGTCAAGTCGACCAAAGCCACAGACAACATGCAACACCTGAAGGAGGCATTTTAGATTTTGAACGAATACCAAATGAATCTAAACCCTGCAAAGTGCACCCTCAGAGTCACGTCGGAAAAATTCTTGGCACACATCGTCACTAAGGAATAGAAGCAGATCCCACGCAGATAAAGGTGGTCCGAGAAATAGCTCATCTATGGAGCCTGAAGGAAGTCCATAAACCGACCGGAAGACTCGCGGCACTCAACCGATTAATCTCAAGGTACTCTGATACAACTCGTGGATTTTTTCTGATCTTACGAAAAGGAAATAAGTTCAAGTGGATGGACGAATGCGGGAGGGACCTGGAATAGCTTAAGGAGTATTTGGAAAGCCCTTCATTCCTATCAAAGCCCGAACAAGGAGAACCACTACGGTTGTACCTATCAATATCGGAGCATGTCCTCAGAGCATTGTTAGTTAGAGAATTCTCGGGCAAACAACATCCAGTTCATTATGCAAACAAACCCCTCGTCGACGCCGAGATGAGGTACACAACACTAGAGAATCTTGCACTAGCACTGGTGATAGCCTCCCGAAAGCTAAGGTCGTACTTCGAGGCACGCCCAATCAAGGTGGTTACCTCCTACCCTCTCAGGACTGTGTTTTCTAAACCAAGCCTGTCTGGGAGACTATTAAAGTGGAAAGTTGAGATCGGCGGCTATGGACTCGAGTTCGAGCAGCGAAAAACCATAAGATCCCAAGCGTTTGCTGATTTCATAACGGAATTCTCCAGAAATCTCCAAATCGATGAAGAAAAAGAAGTAGCAAGTTTGGATATAAGGGAGACGATTAAGGAACTGTGGGTGCTCCAGGTCGACGGAGCCAGCAATATTCATGGAAACGGTGCTACCATCATGCTTATGAGTCCCTTGGGAAGATTGATCGAATGAGCCATCCGACTAAATTTCGAAGGCACAAATAATAAGGCGGAATACAAAGCCCTCGTCAGAGGATTGCAACTCGCAAGAGACCTAGGCGTCTAACACGTGCAAGTCTAGGGCGATTCACAACTAGTGGTGTTACAAATTGTCAACCAATACCATGTAAAGGAGCCGAGGCTGCTAAAATACCACAAACTGGCCCTGTCGGTCTGTAGGGAATTTTATGAGTTCGACATAAAAATGCAGCCGAAGAGGAGAAAATCAAAGTTGATGCCCTCACAAATCTCGCATCATCAAAGCAAGAAAGTTAAAAATAGACCGATCCCTATTACATGGGCCGAGGAACCCGTAGCAATGAAAAAAGCAATGGAGATACAAAAAATAGGCCAAGGAGACTTTTGGATAGAACTTATATTTCGGTGCATCAAAGAAGGTGTTGCCCTAGAAGATAGAGTGAATACAGTTCGATTGGCATTGATGGCGAAAAAATACACCATCCACAATGACTGGTTGTACCAACGATCCATAGAAGGACCTCTCCTCAAATGCCTTGGACTAAGTGAGGCGTAAGTCCTTCCAATGGAAATTCATGCTCACACTAACAAAAGACACTAAAGAATACATCAAAAGCTGTAAAACGTGCTAGAGGTTTTAAATAACGTCACAAAGCCATGCAGAGCCACGGTCGCAACTTGGCCCTTCATGGCTTGGGGATGGACAAAGTAGGATATCTCTCGAACGAAACGTGATAAAAGGAATATTTGTTCGTGGCAACTGACTACTTCACCAAGTGGGTCGAAGTAGAAGTGTTCCACAATGTCAGAGAACAAGAAGTCATCAAATTTTTATGGACCCAAATTCTATTTAGATTCGGGATCCTGAAGGAAATCTTAACTTACAATGGCATACAGTTCACCAGGCGAAAAGTACAAGAATTCTACGACCAGTAAGTACAACATAAAATTAATGTTCTCCACGTCGAAGTACCTGGAGGTGAACGGGCAGGCCGAGTTAACCAACAAAACTATTATGGCCTTGATAAAGAACTGGGGGCTCACAAAATGAAGTGGGTCGAAGAGCTGCCAGGAGTACTATGGGCATATAGTACGACTCTTAGAACAACAACTGGTTGTTCGCCATTCGCACTGGCCTATGGAGAGGAAGTCGTCATCCAGATTGAAGTTAACGCAAGAATCCTACGGGTTAAAATGTGCATGCTAGAGGAGAAAAATGAAAAGCTGATAAAGAATCTTAAGCTGATCGACGAGCAAAGGGACCAAGCTTTATTAAAAATGGATCGAAGGAGGACGCAGGTCGAAAAATTCTTCAACAAGAAGCTACGGCTAAGAACCTTTAAGGAAGTAGAATGGGTACTCATGAGAGTTTTTCAAAATATGAAAGACAAAAGTGTCGGAAAGCTCGCACCAACCTGGGAAGGCCCTTATAAAGTTACAGGAGCATTAGATAGGGGATCTTATCACCTAGAAGACTACGACGGAAGAGGGATCACAAATAACTGGAATGTTTAACATATGAAGAAATACTATATTTAGAATGAGATCGACCTGTTCAGCGAGCGTCTACAAAATCGATTAAGACCTCGCACTAAGAAACAAAGAAAAAGAACTAAAAAGATAGAAATAGTGGAGTACCTTGTATGTCTCAGTGAAGTCCGGAGAGAGGATCAGAGCCCCAAAATCAAGCTCCTCGCCTGATTTCAAGTGGGCAATTTGATCCTCCAACCCTTTCAACTCGGTGGTGTAGCTTTCCTTCTGCGTCCGCAGTAAAGCATCCAGGGATCGGATCTGATCCGCCCTTTTCTGGAGGTCCTTCCTGTTGGGTTTTGTATACAGAAAGCATTTATTACAATGAGTATATGATTGACTTTTCTCCTATCTGTTAAACAAACTTACATGCACGTAACAATGGTATCCTCATGTCTCACCGATAGGGACGATCATGCGGCGTGTTGTAGATCGCAGAAGACAGTATGATCACTTGACCTAGTGAGACATAAATATTATTACAACCGAGACAGCGTTGATGATACGTCTGTTTGGATGGCTGAAGCATAGTCGAAAGAAGTACTCTCTCTTGGTTACTTGATATGTTGTTATGCAAGGATGGCGTATTGATTGGACAACATTGAGATGTATTTGTTTGTCTGAAATCAGCAAATACAAGATCTCATTCTTGATTGAGTCCAAACCCTAACGGAGGTTCAGGGGTATGCACGGGTTGATTGTTGCTTTGATTTGCCATGGGGGAGAGCCTAAGTAACGTGCTCGTATATACACATTTTAGGTAGCAGGAGTTCGTGTAGTATAGCCTGAGACTGGAGTTAGGTAACCATATCCGAGTTATAGGATGGGGACATTCCTTGATGAGCTCAATAATATTCATCGTGCCAAAGTCCTGAAGACTAATTAAGTTCAGGCACGAGTGATAATGATTGAGTGGTACTGCTAAGGAAAATAAGATATTAATTAATTGTAGATAGAGCTTTTCAGATGCTTCGATTAATTAATAAAAGTCCGGTAACCTTAAATATGGGGATTCTCAGATAAATGCAGCCCGTTCTCACAACGTGGTACTAAAGGGGTAGGTCAGTATTAATTCTGTGGTGAAAAAGAATTAATATTAATTAACTAATTGTGTCTTGTGTTGTGGACATGGGAATTAATTAATTCATAGGCTCACTTTATTATTTGCATTAGGTCACAGGTTTAGCCCAATTAAATATGCTGAAAAACGGCCCAGTAGCCCATTAGGGTTAAAACCCTAGGTCTATAAATAGGCATCTCTCTCTCTGAAACCCTAGCCACTTTACAACATTCAAATCAGTTTGAAACCCTAGGGAGAGAGAGAGTGGGGGCAGCGTCAGTGTTTGGGAGGAGAAAGGAATTCGACTCCGGCGTACACTTCACAGATCTTGGGTATCCTCACCAGTAGCAGATCTGATTGGGATACAGATCTGAAGATCTAATTTGGAGAACAAGATTTCTTCCCTTCTGTTTTTTCTTTATTTTGATTAAATCAAGAAATTAGTTTACTAATTTCTGTTTCTACAGATTTAATTGAATCGCATGGTTGAATTAAAGTTGGATATTCAAACGCAAAAGATTGGATCAGACTCTACGGATTAACGGTAATCTCTAAATTCACGCATTAAGTTCATAGGAGCATGCTAGGGTTTAATGAATTTCTTATCGTATTCAACATCCATGATTGGTCCTGCTTACTTGGATTTTGTAATTCAGTTCACGGTAAATCCCTACAATCGGTATCAGAGTGAGGTTCCTGATTCATGGCTCTGTTGAATGCGATTTATTCATTATGCATGTATGAATTTTATTTATCGTGGATGGTTTTTGTTCCTCGTGGCAACCCATTTGATTTAATCCGCGGTGGTTTATCCGTGTTTGGATTAGATCTATTTTGTAAAATCACGAGAAAAACCGTAATTAGATTTGATAGGAAAATTGTAATAGTTTAGTGTATGTAATTTTTTATTTCAAATCCGTAAACTGGACGGGATGGGATGAAGAACGAGACAAAGACCGGCGGGACAAGGGTGGCATGCGGTCGCACGCGTGCTGTCGTGGCGGATCGGCTGCTGCACACGGCGGTAGGCTCAGCCTGCACGCGCGTGCGGCTGCGGGCTGGCAGCGGCAACGGCGGTCAGGCGTCAGCGGCGGTGGCTGCTGTCCCGACGGCGGTGGTTTGTGTTTTGACGGTTGGTCCAATTCGATGTAAACCCTAGGGTTTGCAATTGAGTTATGCAACCAATTTTCAAATCACAAAACCCTAGATGCTAAAAGATTTGGTGGTTGAAGATTTCAAGGCCCTGAAGATTTGAAAAAGAATTGGAGCTATCCAAAAGATTTGTTTTTCAAATTTGTAATAGATAGGATTTATTTCCTTATTTTTTTGTGGGGCCACGAGGAATTTTTGTTTGTCTTAATTGTCCTCGTATGATATGTGATTTATTAATTGCACAGTAAGCATGTGTAGATAATAGGAAAATCATGATTTACTTCTTTTATTATTTACAGCTTTACAAGCATGCTTATGTGATTAATTTCTTATTGGATTATATTTTGGGAATTTTTGGGCTTGTTTAATTCCATGCAAAAATTTGGAAAATATAATGACAATGAAATTATCTGTGTGCGCATTTAAGATACCTTTTTGAATAAAAATACTAAGCGGATTTTTTAAAACAAAAGACCTCCACAAAGCGAACCTAGGCAATAAGTGCATCTCTTGTCTTAGTAAACGTCTACGAGTGTAGCTTGCTAATTCTCGGAGGTGCATGGGTTGCAGTTGTTGGGATTTCTAGACAAACAATTTAAATCATGTGAATAGTGGGAGGGCTTTGCGTAAACGTATACGAGTGTAGCTTGCGTAGATCTCTTTTATAAGTATTCTATGATTGATTTAAATTTTAGATAACAAAGGCTTTAAGGGCTGTGCGGTATGGTTACGTGCCATGCTAAACTGTCTCTTTTGGCTGGAGTTAGATTTGTGGTTAATCGCTTAGAAGCATCTGAGGATATGATCGATGCAAAATTTGCACATAGATTATAGCAAAGGGTAAATAAATTTATAATAACCTGAAAGTTGTCGAACCCACAGAGATAGTGCAACGAAAGTAAATCATGTACTGAATAGAATTTTTCAATCCTTTGTTTGGGTAAATCCAAGTTTTGAGGGGTTTTGGGTTTTTATGAAAATAGCTTTATAAGAAATTCAGATATATGAAAGCACAAATCCTAGGAAAATCTACCAATCTGGTCAACATGCAAGAAACAAATAATTCAAACCCATAAAATACTTTTGTTGGAAAATCTGGTAAAGTGGAATTAATTTCTTAGTCGGGCAATTAAAACCTAGATTATTAACTAGTGATTATCTCCTCTCGATCTCAAAAACACAAGTTAATCAATCTCAATATAAATCAGATTAATCCAACAATTGAATTCTTCTTTGTTGGACAAAAAATTAAATGTATTAAACTCTCACTTCCTATTATCAAATTTCACCTCTCGATCCATCAATTAATAACAAAAATCTATTCCAATTTTCATCTCTCGATCCTTCAATTGAAAAATAGATTTGAAATAAAACCAAAGAGTTTAAACCAATAAAAAGGTTTGAAAAATTCGAATCAAAACATGTATCACAGATGGAGAAACCCTAGAATCTGATAAAGAGTCTAGCCTAGAATATTAAAGATAAACAATGAAACGAAGATTAAAGATTGCATTAATATAAAGGTGCAGAAAAATAAAGGTACAAGAAAATAAAGATTTTGATTTCAGCCCTTAAAAATAAAGAAAACTAAACTATGAACTAGAATTTAAAGTTGGACTGGAATGATAAACAATGAACTAGACACGAGTTTATATAGGAGTAGGGTAAAGCTCTTGAATGATTGGAATTGATGAAATTAAGCATTTCCTTCTTGAGTTGATGGTATTTGATAGTTTCCTTCTTTGCACAAAACTTTGAAAGGAATGATTTCTTTGGTTGAAACTTTCCTTTTTGGGTCTTCAATGCTTCCAAATTGATGTGTAACTTGAATCCCAAGCAATTCTAACCCAAAATATGTGAAAAAATCCAAGAATTTTGCCAAAAAAATCCGCCTCGGTCAACGTGGCCTTCACATCGGTCGAAACAGAGACCATTTTCGCCCCTTTCGACCCTTCTGTGCAGTCTCACGGTTTTGTCCATAACTTTTGCTCCCGAACTCCGATTGACCCAATTTCAGTTGCATTGGAAAGCTAATGCAAAGATCTTTCTATTTCCTTTCTGAATTAGCTCAAATTCCATGTGAGGAAGAATTCATCACTGTTTATTTGTACATCAACTGCTTTCGGTACGGGTTTCCAATGAATTTGGCCTTAAACTTGCAAAATCATTCCATAACATGCATAATACCCTCTAAAATATACTCATGCTCAATTTATTCAAGAAAATAAACTAAAATGCATAAAAAAAATAAGAGATAATGCGATTGATAAGCTCGTTATTTCACTCACTTATCTATATTATTTTTATACTAATTTATGTAGT
>JAPKLW010001626.1:0-26193 GCA_026898455.1 Plectranthus barbatus | reverse complement strand
TCGTAATACTTTTCTGATGTTTCACTACAAAGAGGAATTAAAATTGGGAATTAATCGATTCATTCATACATGTCATACTTGATAGGTAGATATCCCTGGAATCTGTACTTCTCTTATTTGAATCTAAAAGCTTTTTAATTTCCTGTTTAATTTTCATTAGCAAATATTTTCAAAACAACCAAAACTTTTTATCTGATTTTCCTAACCAGTATTTTAAGAACGTCTGATTTAGTATTTAGGATTTTTCGTTGCTTCATTCCCCTGGATCGATAACCTTAGGGTTTACAAATTTATTTGCCACTATTTCTATAATTAATCTGTAGAAATTACAGTGATCAGCGATAAGTGAGTAGAAATATGAGCTTATCAGATATAATGCAGTAGTTGCTTCCCTATTCTTGAAAGATGGCTTGGTCTAAGTTTTATCACTAATTATTAATTTGAAGTGTCCAAAGGTTCCTAACTTGGTATGAAATTAAAAAATTGGGGCCTAAAACCAGCAGTTCTGGTTCAGGGTGACATCGTAAACATCTACGAGTGTAGCTTGCGGTGGGAACTCTTGGGCTACTAGTGGAAAAGATGTGTATTTGATTTATGAAAAGATTTTCAATGCTTTTGTTTTCGACGTTCAGCATGTATGTTCTTATTTAAGATTCTTTATTGTTTCAGATATGTCTATGTCTAATGTCATCAATATTCTCGCACAAAATTCTTTAAGTGGTCCAAACTTCCTGGAATGGAAGCGCAATCTTGAATACATCCTTGTAGCAGAAGAACACATGTTCGTTCTGCAATTACTTCGTCCCCTAGTGCCCACTGCTGAATTCTCTCATGAGGATGTAGACTATTATAACAAGTGGGAGAAATCGAACAATGTAGTCAAATGCTATATGATGACCACTATGTCGAAAGTCTTACAGCAGCAGCATCAGCACCATAGGGACGCTTATGAAATTATAGCCAGTCTGGTGGCGACCTCTAGGGAAACTGATAGAGCTGTCAGATTTAATCTCATGAGGGATATCGTGAGTAGAAAAATGACTGATGGTAGCTCAGTGAGAGAGCACGTAGTTTCCATGACTCACCTCATGGATGAGCAAACTGTGCACGGTGGATGTATTGACACTAAGAGCAAGGTCGATATCATATTGAACTCTCTACCCAAGTCCTTTGATAGTTTAGACTGAATGTTGTCATGAACAAGAAAGAGTATACTCTTAACGAGTTGCTTAATGACTTCAGCGGAATCAGTTATGAACCCTCAGAAAGTTGTCTTAGCCACTCCTGGTAATCTTTCTGCTGTACCGAAAGGTATGAAGCTTAAAAGTGGTTTTAAGAAGAGGGTTGTGAACGCACCTGTGAAGGATGGTGGGGCTGTGAAAAAGCCTAAGGTGGCGACTGACAAGGACATGTTCTTCAGGTGTGGTAAGAAAGGACATTGGTGGAAAGATTGTTAGGCCAACAGAGCTAGAAGAAGTATGCCATTTGCATGTATGACTGTAAGCATGATTAGAGTCTGTTGTTGCTCTTCCTAGAGCTGTAAGCGCTGACTTGTTGATCATGTTGTTGTACTTTGCAGGGAACCGTGCCGACAAGGATGGTGAATAATGGTAAGAAAATACCAAGTTGCATGGATGGCAACGTCCTCTGACGGAGCCTCATGAAGTTTTCTTTTCTTTATGTTTTTTATGGATTAAATACATTTTGAGAGATTTTCTTTTGTGGGCCGTGTTTTCGGCTGGACAAATTTTTTTCATCTTCGAAATGGATATTTTGTTATTTATGATTTCAATCATTGGTAATAACGATGTTGTCCATTAAGGGAAGTTGATTTATTCTCTTTATGCTGCTTTTATCAAATATGTCCTTGAATATTGCATATACCTCATTCGAAATTGATAATCCTAGAAAGAGAAAACTTACTTCTTCTGACGAGTATCTTACATATCTCTGGCACTTGAGACTCGATCACATCAGCTTGAAGCGGATTCAGCAACTTGCAGATGACGGTACATTGTACTTATTCTGGGCTATACCTTATCGAGTCTGGGAATCCTGCATCGAGGGCAAGATGTCTTCTAGGCCTTTCAAGACTAGTCAGTTATTTGCAGAGGAATTGTCGGAATTGATCCATTCTGACTTATGTGGGCCCATGTCCACAAGGCTCGTGGAGGGTATGAGTACTTCATCACTTTCATTGACGACTACTCAAGATACAGATACGTTTACCTGCTTCGCTACAAGTCTAAATGCTTTGAGAAATTCAAAGAGTTCAAGGCTGAGGTAGAAAAGAAGTTCGGGAAAACTATATAGTCACTACGATCTGACCGCGGTGGCGAATACCTCTGTAACGAGTTCCTACAGTATTTGTCAGATCACGGGATTACATCCCAGTGGACTACACCGGGTACTCCCCAGCAAAACGGTGTAGCTGAAAGAAGAAATAGAACTCTATTAGAGATGGTAAGATCAATGATGAGCTATGAAAACTTACCCATTTTGTTTTGGGGATACGCATTGGAAACAGCGGTTTACGTGTTGAATGTGGTGCCATCTAAATTAGTTCCTAAGACACCTGTTGAGCTCTTCCTTAGTTGCAAACCAAGTTTGTGCAAGTTCAGAGTATGGGTTGTCCAGCACACGTGCTGATAAAGGAACCTGATAAGTTATAAAGCAGGTCCAAAGTAATGTTGTTCATAGGGTATCCCAGGCAAACGAAAGGTGGTTACTTTTACTGTCCTGAGAGTCAGAGATCGTAAGAGAAGGATATTAAGCTTATCCCAGGCATCCTATGTGGATACTATGATAGCCCGGTTCAGCATGTGATTCGCCAAGAAAGGCTTGCTACCTTTCAGACATGGCGTTCATCTTTCTAAAGGGCATTGTCCTGAGACACAGCGGCAGAAAGATGATATAAGTCTTGTACCATACGCCTTTACGGTGGGTAGCCTCATGTATGCGATGCTGTGTACCAGGCCATATATTTGTTATGTTGTTGGCATGGTAGCGAGATATCAGTCTAACCCTAGACAGACACATTGGACTGCGGTAAAGCACATCCTCAAGCATTTGAAGAGAACTAGGAATTACTGCCTAGTTTATTAAAGTGAGGATTTGTGCCCTATGGGTTATACGGATTCGGATTTCCAAGGGGACCAGGATGAGAAGAAATCGACCTCAGGTTATGTGTTTACCATGGGATGTGGGGCTGTATCTCAGAGGAGCGCAAAGCAGAAATGCATTGCTGACTCCACCATGGAGGCAGAATATGTCGCCGTCTACGAAGCTTCAAAAGAAGGGGTATTGCTCTAGAACTACCTTTTAGAGTTGGATGTGATTCCAAGCTTGCTGAAGAGCATTACAATCTATTGTGACAACTCTGGTGCAATGGCAAACTCGAAGGAACCACGGACTCACTAGGCAAGCAAACACATAGAGAGGAAGTACCATATCATACAAGAAATCGTACTGAGGGGTGATGTGTTGATCAAGAAAATTGACACTAAGGATAACCTTGCTGATCCATTTACAAAGATTTTTCCATAGAAAGTTTACGAAAGATATATTCGTGGACTAGGTCTGAGGTGGATGTCAACCACTGGTAGTGGTTGATGTAATAGTTAGGCTAGATAGACGCAGTGTATACTCTGTAATAGCTATTGTAATGCTTTGAGTATAAGTGGGAGATTGTTGGGTTTTGTATACAGAAAGCATTTATTACAATGAGTATATGCTTAACTTTTCTCCTATCTGTTAAACAAACTTACATGCACGTAACAATGGTATCCTCATGTCTCACCGATAGGGACGATCATACGGCGTGTTGTAGATCGCAGAAGACAGTATGATCACTTGACCTAGTGAAACATAAATATTATCACAGCCTAGACAGCGTTGAGGATACGTCTGTCCGGATGGCTGCATCATAGTCAAAAGAAGTAATCTGTCTTGGTTACTTGATTTGCTGGTACGCAAGGGTGGCGTATTGATTGGACCAAATTGAGATGTATTTGTCTGTCTGACATCAGCAAATACAAGATCTCATTCTTGATTGAGCCCAAACCCTAACGGAGGTTCAGGGGTATGCACGAGTTGAATGTTGCTTTGATTTGCCATGGTGGAGAGCCTAAGTAACGTGCTCGTATATCCACATTTTGGGTAGTAGCAGTTCGTGTAGTACAACCTGATACTGGAGTTAGGTAATCATATCCGAGTAATAGGATGGGGACATTCACTGAGGAGCTCAATAATATTCATCGTGCCAAAGTCCTGCAGGCTGATTAAGTTAAGGCACGAGTGATAAGGTTTGAGTCGTACTGCTCAGGAAAATTAGATAATAATTAATTGTAGATAGAGCTTGTCAGATGCTCCGATTAATTAATTAATGTCCGGTAATCTTAAATATGGGGATTCTCAGATAAATGCAGCCCGTTATCACAATGTGGTAATAAAGGGGTAGGTCAGTATTAATTCTGTGGTGAAAAAGAATTAATATTAATTAATTAATTGCGTCCTGGGTTGTGGACATGAGAATTAAATAATTCATAGGTCCACTTTATTATTTGCATTAGGTCCCATATCTGGCCCAATTAAATATGCTAAAAAAAGTTCCAGTAGCCCTTTAGGGTTAAAACCATAGATCTATAAATAGACATCTCTCTCTCTGAAACCCTAGCCACTTTACAACATTAAAATCAGTTTGTAACCCTAGGGAGAGAGAGATTCGGGCAGCGCCAATGTTTGAGAGGAGAAGGGAATTCAATTCCAACCTACACTTCACAGTTCTATGGAATCCTCACCAGTAGCAGATCTGAACAACATTGGGATACAGATATGAAGATCTAATCTGGAGAACAAGATTTCTACCCTTCTGTTTTTTCTTTATTTCAATTAAATCAAGAAATTAGTTTACTAATTTTTATTTTCGCAGATTTAATTGAATTACGTGGTTGAATTAAAGTTGGATATTCCAACGCAAAAGATCAAATCTGATCTACGGATTAATGGTAGTCTCTAAATCCACGCATTAAATTCATAGGAGCATGCTAGGGTTTAATGAATTACCTATCGTATTCAACATCCATGATTGGTCCTGCTTATTTGGATTTGGTGATTCAGTTCATGGTAAATCCCTACACTTCCCGTGAGTCGCAAGGTCCTTCGTGGCCTGGGCATACTTCCGACGAAAGATATCAGCCTCTTCCTTGCAAGCATTGGCCTTTGTCTGGGCTTCATCAGTCTTGGCAGCTAGGGAGGCCGCCTTCCCTTTAGTCTCGTCAAGCTGCCCCTCGAGCTCCTCGATTCGCTTCTTCCTATCCTCCCTCTCCTTCCGAAATTGATAGATCTTTTTGGTCCACGGAGTTCTTCAAAACAAGCAACAATTAAAAATGGCAAAGAAAAAATATTTTCAAGTGAAAGCCGATCATAGGAGGGTGAGTAGAGCAGTTTTCCCTATAGCTGACGTAGCTCATAGTGATTCTATATTTGTTGTTGTTGATAGGTTTTCTAAGATGGCTCATTTTATTCCTTGTCATAAATCTGATGATATATCACATGTTGCTAATTTGTTCTTTAGGGAAGTGAGATTGCTTGGTATTCCTAGGAAAATTGTTTCTGATAGAGATTCTAAGTTCTTGAGTTACTTCTGGAAGACTCTATGGTGTAAGTTAGGCACTAACTTTTTGTTTTCTACTACTTGTCATCCACAAACTGATGGTCAAACTGAAGTAGTTAATAGGACTTTATCTGCCTTGTTGAGAGCTGTACTTAAGAAGAATATTAAGAACTGGGAAGAAAGTTTGCCTCATGTTGAGTTTGCTTATAATCGTTCAGTTCATTCTGCTACTCAATTCTCTCCTTTTGAGATTGTGTATGGGTTTAATCCTTTGTCTCCTTTACCTGTGCAAGAGTTTACTAACCTTGATGGACAGAAATGAGCTGATTTTGTGAAGCAGATTCATGAGAAGGCTAGGCAGAACATTGAGCGCCGAACTGAGTAGTATGTCAAGCAGGCGAATAAAGGGCGCAAGAAGATGTTGTTTGAGCCTGGAGATTGGGTTTGGCTGCATATGAGAAAGGAGAGGTTTCCTTTGCAGCGGAGTTCGAAGTTATTACCTCTAGGAGATGGTCCCTTCCAAGTGGTGGCGAAAGTGAATGATAATGCATACAAGTTAGACTTGTCAGGTGAGTATGATGTTAGTGCTACATTTAATGTTGCTGATTTAAGTCCTTTTGATGTAGGTGATAACTTGGATTTGAGGGCAAATCCTCTTGAAGAGGAGGGGAATGATGGAGCCCAAGTAGCAGCTGTGAGAGACGATCCAGTCTACATTCCAAGTGGGCCGATGACTAGAGCTCGAGCAAGGACTTTGAGGGCTAGATTTAGTTTATTGATTAAAGATATTTGGGCTGCCAATGTTTCCAAAGAATCGATGCAGTTGGAAGAATTAAATGAAGGCCCAAAAGTTATTAATTTAATTATGTGTAATGATTGGGCTTAGTTTAATTTATTTAGTTATTTTGGGCCAACATGTTTAGGCCTTGTTTTAATTACATTTCGAATTTTACACCTTTTAAATTCGAAATTTATTTCCTTATTAGTTTAGGGTTTGAGTTGCCTATATATAGGCCTTGTATGGAACAATTTTGATTCAGTTTTCAGTTTAATAAAATTTGTGAGGTTTTCTCCTTTATTTCTGAGAGCTCAAATTTTCAAAATTCCTATTCATCCATAGGGTTTTTATTTCGACTAATCAATTGGACAGTCATATCCATTGGTGGTGTCTACATTCATATCCTTCGTTGTTGGATATAAACAGTATCACATCTGAAACAGTCCCTGGATAGGCTGTTGGTTTAAGCTGCGGCACATCGGTTCATAAGTGGGTTTATCCTAGCTACTTGAAGTGTCGGTACATGTTTATGTATTGATAGGATCAACAGTAGGATGTGCCATTCTCATTGACATATGAATGAGCCAGATCCCTAACATACTTCCTATGATCTTAAACCTTACTGAAGGATAAGGGGCACACACGGATTGGCCACACTTTGATTTGCTAGGATGGCGAGTCTTAAATGTACTCTAATATCTGCATTTTAGGTGTTGGCAATTTGTGTGGGGTCTGCTTAGGCTGGATGTATAGGTAAGCATATCCGTTTCAGGATGGTGACATTCCCTGATGAGTTCACAAGGTTCTTTATGCTAAGTCCTGCAGGCTGAATGATTTGTTCAAGCATAAGAGAAAAGGAGTGAGTGGTATTAATCAGGAAATAAGATATTAATTAATTGTGGTTGATTGTCATAAGCCAAATTAATTAATGAATATCTAAAACCTTAAATATGTGGATCATGTTAGTTTAATGCAACCCGTTCCAAATAACGTGGTAATAAAGGGGTGAGTCAGCATTGTTACCGTGGTGAAAGTTAAAACAATATTTTATTAATTAATAATGTTCTGGGTTGAACAAGGAAGGATTAATTAATAAAGAGGGCCCACTTTACTATTTGCATTTGATCCCTGGTCTGGCCCACATACTGCTCAAGCCCATTAGGGTTGGGGTTTCTTAAAACCCTAACACTATATAAAGGATTTCTCTCTAGGTCAGAAGTAGCCACCACAGTATACAATTTAATATTCAAATCAGAATATTGAATTAAGAGAGAGATCGGCGGCGCTTCAGGGGAGGATTTTTCTGATCAAATCCTCCGGCTTCCTGATTCAACTTGGTCGATAATCCTCACCAGATTTCCAAGGAGCAAGGGAACAGATCAGAAGACCAAATCTGTAGGAACACGATCCAAGCAACGTTTCATTCCGCTTCAGATTTAACTTCATCGTTCATCCTCCGATCTAGATCTGTAGATCAAACGATTGAAGATCAGGTAATCTCTTGAATCCACCCTATGCAATTGATAATTGTAGAAGCATGAATAGGGTAGCATGATTTATTTAATTGAATTTGTTCTTGATATCCTAAGAACGGTCCTGCGAATTAAATAACAACTCATGTTGTTAGCCGTAGACTCGAATCCTACACTAACACCTTCTGATGAAGAGACAGAGTTGGTTAATCCCACCACCCATGAAGAGTTTGATTTCTCTAAGGATATGCATGGGGTGTGGAGATACTACCCGTGGGAATAGAGGGCAAAAGATCATATTTATAAGCCCAGTCAGTTTTGTGTGTATAAGGTACCTCTCAGTGGGCTGCCGCAACCTGAAAATTCTTCTGAAAGAATAAGATATTGGTGCCCACCGACTGGTCTAGCCGATGTAGGAGATGCAAAGTTAATTCCATGGGCAGCTGAGATATCCATGGTCAAGCATGAATTCAATGAAGAGGACCATCCTGTCATGCAGGCCAGATTAGGTCTAACTTTCTGGAGAACAGAAGAGGTCTGGGCTAATGTATGGAGTGCGCAGAACGAGACGAGGCAATTGACTGAAGGGGAAGTGAAGAACAAAGTTCTGGTCATCCGCGCTTACTGTCAACAAACTTAAAATGAAATGGATGCCAATCTGGATGCACATAGGCTTCCCACTACTGAAGTCTCCTACGACACTGAGATTGAGATTCCAATCCCTGTGATTCCTATCACTCAAGTTTCTGCTCAAACTGAAACTGAGGAGTTGTTAGTACCAGCTCCAACTCTTGAAGCATATCAGAAATACATTGCTGCGAGGATAGAGAAACTTAGGAGACTTTATGAGCAACAATGGAGTGTGGAAGCTGAGTTACAAAAAGCTAAGGAGGAGCTTTCTACTACTGAGTTAGAAAAGGAAGAACTGGAACAAGCAGTTGCTCTCTCCTATAAGCCGACTTTGAAAGATATTGCGAAGAGGGCAGCTTAGTTGATAAATAAGATAATACTGCCCAGCTTGAAAAATCTTAACTTGATGAGGGCCAAGAAGATAAGGAAGATGATCGAGCTCAGAGAAGCTGAGAATGAGAGGAAAAGGAAGGAGGCAGAGGATGTTGAAAGGCTCCGACAGGAGGAATATGATAGAGCAGAAGATAAGACGAGAGGAACATGGGGTCTTGTGTCGTTTGAACCCACCATCATCTATATTGAGATGCCCAGGACCCCTAGTGCTGAAGTTGAAACTCAAATTCAAACCACCTCCAGTCTCGTACCAACTACCATGCTTTCTGAGATGCAAGATTACATTCAAACTCAGCTTGAGGCGATCAAGCAAGACAATCTACAAATCAAGGCGAGGCTAGATGAGAAAGACAAGAAAGAGGCTGAAACTTCTGAATCCATCTCCTCTATCAAACATACAGTCTCGGCCCTATTTGATGTTGTCAAAAAGGGGGAAGAGGAGTGCAGAAAAGAAAAGGAGGAGAGGAAATGTAAGGAAGAAGAAGAAGAAAAGACGAGGAGGGAAGCCAAGGAAGAAGAAGAAAGGAAGAGGAGGGAGGCCGAGGAGGCAAAGAGGATCAGGAGGGAAGAAGCTGAGGAGGGAAACTCAGTTCCAATCGCTCATGGAGTTGGTGGACAAACTTTCTGGATCAAAGTCATCTTCATCAGAGCAACCTCCTCCATGAATCTCTGGGTATTCAAGTTTTTTATCTTACTCTCTGATTTTGAGTTTCTGGTTTTGATATGGTTGTACTTGTAACTAGAATTTCACCCATGCGTTATACATAAATATTATAGCATAAATATCTACCTAAATATATTAAAATATCATTTTTTAAATAAATATATCAAATATTATTTATAATTGTACATATATTTATGATATATCACCCGTGTGTTGCCCAATAACTTGAATAACCTTACATTATAAATAATTGACCTATACATTTATTTATTGTCATGATATAAAAAAAAATATAAACCAAATTATCTCCATTATATATTCTTAAAAATTCACTGATTTGTTATACGGAAAAATCAAAATATAAATCTAAAAATTATACATAAAACATCCTATTTGGTTGTATGAATTGGAAGGTGCAAAATTTAATGGTGCAATTAGTTATATCATTTTTGTTCTTCACAAGTGCCGTGGAGTTCTATAATTTGAGGTTTGGGGCTTAGTTAATTTAGGAAATGCCACACATAATTTTTTTTATGTGGAAAAAAATAATTCACATGACATCAATTAAATATTACGTAGAATTTAACGTATGACTTGTATAAGATCACCATCAATTAATTTGGAAAACTTAATATTAATTTTTTTTTGAACAGATTTTCCAACGGTTAAAACTTATTTTTGGATAAAATTGTGTTTTTAACTTTATTATTATTATTATTATTATTATTTATGGTTGTGGTATAAAAACTTATCAAATTAATTTTTTTTATTCCGGAGATATGGAAGCTTGCCGCTAGTTTATGAAAAATGTTTTTGGATTTTTTTTAAGATTATAACTATGAATAAATTTAAGTATAAAATTCTTATCGATTATTTTTTATAAAAAAAAATAATCTTATCATTTGTACTCATTTAATTTGTTTGGGCTATGAAATATAACTAATCGTAAATGGAATACACTTCAATTTGTTTATAGCAGTGCAAAGTTTTTACAATAATTTTATAATTATATAATATATTAATTAATAGTTCAAAATATTTTTGAATTCAACTTTTATAAATCAGGAGTCTAGGCTAGGAAAACATTGGGAATTTGCAATGTCATATCACATTAATACTTTATAGAGAATAATGTTAATAAGAGTAAAAAAATATTTATAACATATAGAAGTGTCCAATTAATTACAAAAATTAGCTAATTATGGTGTCCAATTAATTAGAAAACAATTTAGAGTGCCAATTAATTACACTCTTTGACACCCTTATAATTTAGCTAGCTTTTCCAATTAATAACAAACTTATTTTAATTTTACATGAATATACAGTCGATTGATTGAGATTTGTTAAATAAATTAAAATTTTCTCTCAATTAGACAATAGGAATTTCAAATATATTTAGAAGTTAAATTTATTTCTATTAAATTAATTTTAAAAGTGATGATGAAATGTAATGTCATAACATATTTTAAATGCCAAAATAGATTTCTAAAAGTCATGCACAATGAAACAATAAGAAACAAATAATACATATGCTCGAAGATTAAAAAAATTAAAGATGTAAAGCAAACACATTAGAATGAATGATTGAATATTACAGATGTGCCGCAATACAAATACATTATTAATGTATCATAATCATTATATCGAATAATTTTTTGATACATTTACCTTCTCTAAAAACTATAAATGTTAAAGCCTCATGGAATAAACAATAAAAAAAAGGAAACTGTAAAGAATAAATATCGCCAAATTAAATTTACAGTAGAAATAATAAAAAAATTAGATATTTGCTCAATCAAAACCATAATGAAAAAAACATCTCCACATAAAAGGAATATATTCATATATATATAATCAACTACTTCTATCCTCGATTTTTTTTCTTTTCTCGTTCTCCCTTTTGTCTTGGCAAAGATATGAAAGGAATATTAATTTGGGTATCAAGTTGAAGAGCCCGATTGATTAAGAAGCAGAGCCAACACTGATGATCCCTGCGTGGTTGTAGCCTTTATTGGATAATCTCGTTTGAAGTATCAGACTTATTTTTTAATAAAGGATTATTAGAATCCATGCAAATATTGGCTTTTATTTTATGTGTTCTTATTTGGAATAAGATCATAGACTTGATCTTCCTAGTAATAGAACCTCATCAATTTGGTAATTAGCAGATTTACTTTACTGGATTTAGCTTTTGTAATTTGTCTATTTGTAGTTGTTCATTCAATGAAGAAATTATCACTTCAAAATTCCATTCACTCATACGTACAACATATCTCTTTTTTTTCTTTCTTGCATCATTTATGTAACAACAATTGGTATCTTGAGTCATTTGGTGTTCGATCCAAAAGGCATAACAGTGATGGCATGAGAGTTAATCGATGTCCGAGCAGAAAGAGATTTCGAAAATGCAGCAGGCCATTTTCCTCTTCTCTCACGTACAAACTATGGAGAATGGGCAATCCTAATGAAGGTGCATCTACAAGCGCAAGGCTTGTAGGATGTAGTTGAAGATGGTCCCGGAAATGTGCGTTTGGATAGGCGCGCAATGTCGATGCTGCTTCGAGCAGTGCCGACGAAACTGATTCACATTATTGGTGTCAAAGAGACAGCCAAGGAAGCATGGGATACCCTTAAAACTATGCGGGTAGGAGGCGAGCGAGTCAAGGAAGCCAAAGAACAAACGTGGAGGATGGAGTTCGAAAATCTTGCATTCAGAGATGGTGAAGGAGTGGAGTCTTTTGGCATTAGACTCAATGCGATAGTCAATGATCTTGAGTCATTGGGCGATCCAGTAACCGAGCACAAGGCGGTGCTCAAATTCCTTCGTAGTGTCCCACGCCAATTCAAGCAAATGGCGAAGGCAATCGAATCACTGGTAGATCTCAAGACATTGTCCATTGAAGAACCCACAGGACGACTCCTAGTCTTAGAGGAGTATGATGAAGTTGACAACTTGGCATCTACTACAAATAATTACTTCTAACTGAAGAAGAGTGGCGAGCCCGTCAAAACTGCCATGAACGTGGACAAAGCTCACTCGGTGGTGGAAGCAGGAAGGCTGCATTTAAAGGAAAAACTCCAACAAATAATAAAGCAACATGGTCTTCCAGTGGAAATGGAAACAACCAACGCAAAAAGGGAAATTGTAATTATTGTAGCATTGCAGGATATTGGGCGAAGGAATGTCGCAAAGTCAAGCAGGATCGTGAGCAGCGGGAGCAAGCAAATCTCTTAAAAGCTGAACCTTTGGATGTGGATGAACCAGCCTTACTCATGATGCGAGCTTGTGAATCAATACCTGTGACCAACGAGATAACTCACGTCGTGTATTTGAATGAGGAGAAAGTGATTTCCAGAGATACAGACGATGGTATATGGTATCTGGATACCGGGGAAACTAGCCATATGACCAGCAAAAGGAAAGCTTTCTCAACCCTCGATGAAACCTCATACGGCACGGTGCAGTTTGGTGATGGATCAACCGTAACGATACATGGAAAGGGAGCAGTTATGTTCCAGTGTCACGCCGGGAAATAATGTATCCTCTCCAACGTGTATTACATTTCAAGTCTAAGGAGTAACATCATCTCCTTAGGACAACTCGATGAAAATAGATGCAAAACTATCATTGAAGGGGGAGTAATTTGCATCCTAGATCGTGCTCGTGAGTTGCTTGCAAAAGTGTCTCGCACACAGAATCGGCTTTGCAAGTTGAATCTCAACCTTGTTGCACCAATAAATTTGTTAACGCAGAAGGATAGCACAGCCTAGCTATGGCACACATGCTATGGCCATTTACACTTTCGTGCTCTCCAAATTCTTTCCAGTAGGGAGATGGCTCGAGGGATTCCCTCAATCAAAAATGTTGATGAATTTTGTGATGGCTGCGTGATTGGGAAGCAGCATCGGAAACCCTTTCCTCGGGCTGTTAAGATGCAAACATGTAAACCACTAGAACTGGTACATATCGATCAATGCGGTCCGATAGATATAGCCACTGGAGGAGGCAAGAGGTATTTTTTATTTATAGTTGATGATTTTACTCGTTTCATGTGGGTTGAGTTGCTCTGATCAAAGGATGAAGCTTTTAGCTACTTCAAAAAATTCAAAATAATGGTAGAAGCTGAATATCAGTACAAGTTGCGTGCATTTCGTTCGGACCGTGGTGGTGAGTTTAATTCGGAAGAATTCAGGAAATTTTGTGACGAGAATGGTGTCAAACATTATACCACTGCACCTTATTCACCTCAACAAAATGGTGTGGTGGAGCGACGCAACTAAACTATAGTTGAGATGACTCGATGTATCATGAAGTCGATGAATATGCCTGGTGCTTTTTGGGGAGAAGCAGTGATTACTTCCGTTTACATTCTAAATCATTCGCCGACGAGGAGTGTCGATGGAATGACCCCATATGAAGCATGGCACAAAAGAAAGCCAAATGTTCATCACCTTAGAACATTTGGATGAATGGCTCACGATAAAAAGCTTGGACCAAACATTCACAAACTCTCATATAGATCAACACCGGGAGTGTTTGTGGGATACGAAGATGGTGCGAAGGCATATCGTGTCTATGATCCAGTTGGGAAGCGAATTTATGTAATCAGAGATGTTATATTTAAGGAACAGCATCATTGGGATTGGAAGGAGTGCAGCGATACCAAGCTATCAAGCATGCCAATCGAGTTTCGAGTTGAAGAGCCGAGTGAAGCCTGCGAGCCAAACACCGATGGTGCTGATGTTCTCATGCCAGTGGCTGAACCGAGGGCACAATCTCAAAATCAATGGGCCACACCACCAGCACAAGGTGATACAAGCAACTCTATCACAGTTTCTCGTCACTACCAGCTTCTCAAGGATCTGTATGATGCAACAAATGAAATCAACCAAGGGGAGGAAAGCAATGCATGCTTCTTAGCCGCTGAAGAACCCACTAGTGTGGCTAATGCACTAATAAATTCTTGCTGGAAGAAAGCCATGGAGGAAGAAATGAGATCGATAATTGATAATAAGACATGGGAAATTACAACACTTCTAGACGGACACCAAGCCATTGGGCTAAAATGGGTATTCAAGTTGAAAAAGGATCCCAATGGTTATATATTGAAGTACAAGGTGAGGCTAGTTGCAAAGGGCTATGCTCAACAACAAGGGGTAGATTTTGACGTGGTTTTTGCACCTGTGGCGAGGATGGAGACGGGGTGCCTCTTACTTGCATTTGCGGCACACAGTAGATGGGAAGTACACCATATGGATGTGAAATCAGCCTTTTCGAAAGGAGATCTCGCTGAGGAAGTGTACATCCAGCAACCGCCGGGCTTTATTGACGAAGCCAACAAGCACAAGGTGCTCAAACTACATAAGGCATTGTACGGGCTTTGTCAAGCTCCGCGCGCTTGGAATTCAAAGCTGGATGCATCCCTCACTGCGCTCAGTTTCATAAGAAGTATGAATGAACATGCCGTTTATCGTAGAGGTAACGCTCAATCTTACTTGCTTGTGGGAGTCTATGTGGATGATTTAATTATCACTGGCACCTGTCTTCAAGACATTGTGGAGTTCAAAGCACAAATGCAGAGTGTATTCAATATGAGTGATCTCGGGCTCCTTGGTATTATCTAGGAATCGAAGTGTGTCAGAAGAATAGAGAAATCACATTGTGTCGGGGAGTATATGCCTTGAAAATCTTAGAGCAAGCAGGGATGAATGATTGTAATCTATGTCACATTCCTATGGAGAACCGACTCTATCTGCATTGATAAGCTCGTAATTTTACTCTCTTATCGCATTAATTTTCTTTTCTTTTATGTGTTTTAATTTATTTTATTGACTAAATTGAGCATGAGTTTGTAGTGGACGGTATTATGCTTGTGGTGGTAAATGATGCAGGAAAAAGAGGTGAAAAAGTGAAGAATTGATCAAGGAGATGAAGAAATCCGCCAGGGAGAGCATTCTGTTTTGACCGATACGAGGAGCATCTCGACCGAGCTGCAGAAGACATGGCCCGGCCATGGTAGATGATGTCGCGGCCGAGGTAGAAGCTCGAGATGAAGCCAAATTGGACCAGTTCAGGATCGAGG
This sequence comes from Plectranthus barbatus, assembly GCA_026898455.1. NCBI lineage: Eukaryota > Viridiplantae > Streptophyta > Magnoliopsida > Lamiales > Lamiaceae > Plectranthus > Plectranthus barbatus. The sequence continues at coordinate 10,559 of JAPKLW010001626.1, read as the reverse complement.
CGAGAGGAAGATCTCGGCCATGGCAGATGATATCCCGGCCGAGACGCACAATTTTGAGACCTAATCCGCATGTGCTGAAGATTTTTAAAAAGAAGATATACCATATCAATCGAGAGGCAAAATTGAAGGGAAAACAACCATCCAAAGCCTTAGCCCTACCACTATATAAACTCATAATTAGCTCAGAATTAAGAGGGGAGTTCCCCAAATTTTTTACTCATTATTCTATCTTTAATTTTCTGTTTTCACTTTAAGTTTTTGAGAATTCGTCTTTAGTTTTTGAAAAAACTTTTTTGTTTTTAAAGCAATCTTTAATTTTCCCTGCAATGTTTATCTTTAATATGTTAGGCTAGAACTCTAAACAGGTTCTAGGGTTTCTCCATCTGTGATGCATGTTTAGATTCAATATTTCAAACCCTTTAAATTGGTTTAAATCCTATGTTTTATTTTAAATCTATTCTCATCGAAGGATCGAGAGAAGAAGATCGAGATAGTTTTAGTTATTAATCGAAGGATCGAGAGGTGAAGGTTAGTAATAGGAAGTTAGGTTTTAATACTTTTGATTATCTGTCCGACCAAGAAGATTTCAATTGTAGGATAAATCTAATTTTTATTGAAATTGATTAATTGGTGTGTTTTGAGACCGAGAGGAGATAAACCACTAATTAGTAATTTAGGTTTTAATTGCCCGACCAAGGAATTAATACCATGTTAATAGATTTTACACTAAATTATCTTTTCTGGGTTTGAATATTTGTTTCTTGCATGTTGATCAGGTTGGTAGATTTCCCTGGAATTTGTGCTTTTTAATATTTGAATTTTCTCTCTTTAATTAATTGTTTTGAAAAACCCAAAACCCTCAAAATTGATTTGCCCAAACAAAAGATTTGAAACTATATTCAGTATATGATTTCCCTTCGTTGTACTATCTCTGTGGGATCGACCAACCCTTGGGTTGTCTATAAATTTATTTGCTCTATGCTATGATTTGTATGCAGGTAAAGCAACCGATCAAATTTGCATCGATCAAATTGGCGCCATTGCCGGGGATAGTCAGACAGTGAGTTATTACTGGATTGTTTGAAGAACTTCTGGATTGGGTTGTATTTTCTTAATTTTCGAGTTAGTGACTTAGTGTTGTTTTTCTTTGTTTTTGGGTTTCTTGCTGTTCTTTAGTGTGCGTAAGTTTTTTTCTGTGTCGTGTCTATTTCGGCCGAGGTGAGTCCCACCACGGTCGAGACAAATCCCCCATCTCGGCCGTGATACATCCCAACACGGTCGAGATACTCTGATATCTGTATTGGTTTCTGCACAGGTGCATGAACACGCGGAACAAAGGAAAGATACTCGAGCCATTCATACCAGAAATCGAAGCAGCCTGCAGGTGAAACAGGAAGAAAGGAAGGAGATTAGATTTTGAGATGGAAGGGAACAATGAGGAAGCCCCGCTTCAGAATATGACCCCCGAGGAGCAGAGGCATTTCGTCAATGAGGTGCAGCAACTGAGATCACAACTTCAAGCGGCTCAAGCAACCCAGGCAGAACAAGCTGCCAGACTGGAAGAATTGGATGGTAGACAGATTGTTGTGCCAAAGAGGTCCATCTTGGACCGATTCCTTCCCCAACAAGAGGAGCTCGGATTCAGAGTGAGGATTGACGCCAATAACTTTGAGTTACGCACAGGACTGATACAGATGGTGCAGCAGAACCAGTTTGGGGGGAGAGCTATAGAAGATCCATATGCACACCTCAACCAATTCATCGAGGTGTGCGACACTGTGAAGCAAAATGGAGTTTCCCAAGATGCAATCCGGATAAGACTGTTCTCATTCTCACTCCGAGACGAGGCACGATCATGGTGGGCTGGTTTGGACAAGAGTCAAATTGAGACATGGGCAGAACTTTGAGCTGAATTCCTCGCCAATTACTTCCCACCGAGCTTGTTGCTGAAGAGGAAAGCTGCCATTTCTACATTCAAACAGCTGTATGATGAGTCATTGCATGAGACCTATAAGAGATACAAAGAGCTTCTACGACTCTGTCCCGGACATGGAATTGATCTCGAGATGCAGGCTTGTCATTTCTATGAGGGTCTGAACCCACACATGAAAGAGATTGTGGATGCATCTGCTGGCGGGTTCCTGATGAAGAAGAGTGATGCAGAGAGTATGAGGCTTTTGGCTGACATGGCACTGAACAGTCACCAATGGCCAACTGAAAGACAAATTCCTGTCAAAGCTGTGGAAGCCAAGCCAAAAATTGACGTGGTTGCAGAGGTGAAGAAGCTCCGAGAGGAAATTGAAAAGGTGGGAACTACTAAAGCTGCAGCAGTTACTACTGAGCCTAGCATGGCGATTGTTTCGGTGGAGGCCGACTACATCAACCGGGGTGCGAGCAGTTCATCTGGAACTGCCGGGACGGAGGTGAACTACATTGGCAATGGTTATCAAAATAACTTTCGAGGCAATCAAGGGTATCACCATAACCATGGGCGATCTCACCCTAGTTTTTCTTACTCTAACCCTTCGGTTGCAGAACACCCTCTGCCTGGTTTTCATGTAGGTACAGGAGGAGAAATTTTTTAGGGAAAGAAGTCTGTGCTTGAAGAAACATTGGAGAAGTTCATCAAGAGCTCAGACAATAGATTTAGCAAAGTGGAGAACGAGGTCAAAGGGATGGCCAATCACATGCAACTGATAACAAAGCATCTGCAGATGATGGACACACAACTGAGTGAAATAGCCACTACTTTGGGTAATCAGCACAAGTCGGGAAAGCTTCCGAGCACAACAGAGACAACTCCAGTAAAGGCAAAGTCAGTAAATGCCATTTCGCTTCAATCTGGAAGGACATATGAAGGCCCAAGCAAACCGGAGGGAGAAGAAAGTGAAACAGAGGAGGAAATTCTCGCAGGAGACCTCTCTGCTTTGACCGAGATGGATCACATCCCGGTCGATGTAGAGAGGAGTAACCCGGCCGAGACAAGCCAAACACGGCCGGGGCAGATAGAAAGCAGGACGGTCGAGATTCAGCGATCCCAGTCGAAACAGAAGCCCAGACTGGGCGAGAAAGGAAAAGAGAAGGAGGAAAGAAAAGTTGATTCAGTTGCTCCTATGCCTTTCCCATAGAGATTCGCAAAGAAAAGGGAGGATTCTAAATTCAATAATTTTGTTGAGAAATTGAAAAAAGTGAACATTAACATACCTCTTGTTGAAGCTCTCAGGGAAATATCGGGATACATGAAGTTCCTCAGGAGGCTGATGAGCGAGAAGAAGTAGTTCGTGGAGAACGAGACTGTAAGGATTCATGAGGAATGCAGCTTACTCCTACAGAAGCAGATCCCGATCAAGAGGTATGACCCAGGATGCTTCTCGATACCTATCGAGATCGGAGGCAAAGGGTTTCAGAACGTGCTTTGTGACACCGGGGCAAGCATCAACCTGATGCCCTGGTCCATCTACAAAAAGCTGGAAATTGGGGAGATGAGAGCCACTACAATTACCTCCAAATGGCGGACCAATCTGTGTCCAAGCCCAAAGGTATTGTAGAAGATGTTTTGATTCATGTTGGTCACTTGATTTTTCCTGTAGATTTCGTCATCCATGACATGAAGGAAGATGCCAACACTCCGATGATCCTGGGAAGAGAGTTCCTCGACACAGTTGGTAGCCTGATTGACTACAAGAAGGGGGAGATTACCCTCAGAGGAAACGAGGAGTCCATCACTTTTTGCATAGATACGAACAAGAGGAAAGGGGAGTGCAAGTAGATCACTACTATTGAAGAAGAAGAGGGAGATGAGACACCGGAGGAGGAAGAAGAAGCAATCTGATGGGAATGAGGAAATGAGGGGGTGAAATCGGCAATTAAGCTACCTCAATCCGAGTACACCACCGTCATTCAGAATCGTCGGGTCTTTATTATTGACTCAAGAGGTCGACGAGTCTGGACTCGACCGCCTTGGTGAGCTGAGCTGAGTCGAGCCATGACGGTAAATAAGGCACTGAATGGGAGGTAACCCATTATGTTTTTCCTTTTCTTTATTTTATTTCGTTTTACATTATTTTATTATGTTATTTCACTTTTATTGTCTTTTGAAAAAAATCGAAGTCTGTTGTTGTGTGCTATAGTGTGACTACAGAACCAATGCGCAAGTATACGCAATCCACAAGTAATACAGTCAAGTGAGACCAGATATCGAACCCAAGAGAGTGTGTTTCTAAATCGTGCACTAAGAATTGTTTGTGAATGAAGGGGTGTTTGTGACTAACTTCTACTAAAACATAAATATGCATAAACTATAATTCCACATAAAACCAAGATCAACAATATTTCCTCGTTCCACAAAATGAACATAAATGGTATAAACTGGTTCACAAATAATAAAGAGAGCACACTCGGGTCATGGAATACAATTCACTTCTGCTTTCTCATATGCTAGAGCTTCTGTCTCGCATGCAATTGAACCTTAGAACTTTTCTTAACCTGCCTAGCAATCTGTCGTCCCACTAGATCTACACTGTCCTACCGGGTTTCATCTGTCTATGCCTACCAAGGTATTCAAGCGATGACACCAATGAATCCAGTCCTCTTAAGTTGTATTATCTCATGTGCCTATGGGATTAACACAATTGTCTAAGATCTCCTCGGCCTATCTTACCTTTCGGTCTCCATAAGTGATATGTTTCTATCCACTATCGTGCTCAAGAAATGTGTATAAACAAGATCGAAGACAAGTTCAGTCATTCAAAACATGGCTCTAACATTTAATCAAGCAAAAGCGTATTGTTCCACAACCCAAGTGTAAATAGAGTTAGCTCATACTTGCAAAAGAAATAAAAAAAATAGAAGATCATTCATCCTCAAATACAACTCAAAAATCTAAAATCAAACAATCGATGATGATCCTTTTCGCTCGAATGGCTTCTTCTTCAAATTGTTGCTCAATCGCCTTGTAATCCCTCCGCTCGTGTGTTCTGAATGTTATTCTCCCCTTTTCAAAAAGTAATACCCCTTGTTGATATTTTCGCATCACCCTTCTAAAACCATTGTTGTCTTTTTCACCTCCAGGATGCATCCACGTGTATAGATATCATTGTTCCTCCCAGACAAGAGTTCGGCCCCCGTTGCGACACCTGTCCTTCCAGCAGACAAGATCAAAAAGGGACTTTTTCTTTGTCTTCAAATAGTCCCGGAGAGAGAAAATCCTCTTTCTTCATTCCATGCATCTCCCATGCTCAAGCATAACTTCTAACCAACATGCGGCAGGAAAGCTCTAGCATTCCGAACCTGATCAAAACTTCACCAAAAGCTTGCAAAAACTTATTAATATTCGCATAAGCTAAAACGTCATGACCTATTTACAAAGATGCATAACACAAACAAAAAGGACTCTCATTAATAGGTATCTTATTCAAAACAACATCTAAAGTTCACAAGAAGTGATCAAAAGATAACTCTTTATGAGAGTTATCACCCCCCCAAACTTAATATGTTGCTTGTCCTCAAGCAACTAAAATAGACTAAAATAACATAAATCAATACTCATAAGTATTGCTAGAATAGTTAATCTCCTCTCCAAAAGTCCCTCAGCAAAAGTCAAAAAGAAAGCATGAATGATAATTTTCTTGATTGTTCAACTTCAGTCCTCATCCTTTGCAAAGTTTAACAATATACACTCATCTAATCTTGCAATTCAAAGTTCACAAAAAGGAAAAAATTAGATCTCAAGATAACCAAATCATAGCTGAGCTTAACCTTAACTACTTATTCAAGCCTCAATGCTCATCAATGCCACTTTTCTTTTCCTACCCATTCGTTCTCTCTTGTTCTCCACTTATAGTTTTCACATCCCATCTAGATCAAATGGACTTTCACGGCTTCTAATGTTAGGCCACGGTTCAAGGTGAGAAAATTTGGAAAGAGTGACTTAAGTCTAGAGGCATTGTCCTTCTTGTTCTAACCTGACTTGTTTTATTCTAATCTTCTGACTTACTTCTTTTCTTCTCTTTTCCCTTTTTTTCAGCAATTTGCTATTGCGATATCACTCGGCTAATTCCTCAACAGAAAATGTGAACATCAGCCTTATTTCATACACATCTCTTTTCAAGACACATTTTTCTATTTCTCTTCTCTTTTTTTTTCAGGCTAACACAATTGCCTATCTTTTCATCATTTTATTGAGGTAAAGGACTCAAGGAAAGCACTTCGAATAGAAGTGGTACCCCCCCCCAAACTTTTAACAAAACATTGTCCTCAACGTTAAAAGAGAACTAAGTCGGATCAATCCTCTAGACTAGGACGTGTATGAAATTTGGCTTAACATAAAGCAGGTGTAAGCAATGAATAGGCTCAAGCTCAAAATCTTGGTGCAAAGGAATATTCAATGTATGCAAGAAAACATCTGAAGGCACAAAGATCAAGCAACTGCCTTAATCATCTCTAAATGGGAAATTTATTCCTATTTTGTCTTGACCAAGATTGAACTTAGGCTAGATGACATTTCACAATCTGAAATTCATGATGTAGTACCAGCTAAGCTCAAGCATATGCCCAGCATATCAGGTTTTCAAAAACCACAACAAATAAAAAAAACCTTGTCTCGCATATCAAATTTTCATGTACAAAAGTAAACATTGAAAGTAAATGAGGATTGACTTTCAACAATCAAGATCAGCATCAAACACACACGAGAAAGGATGATGAAAATCGAGACATCATAGGGCAAGACGAGATCATACTACTAGACTTAGCACTTATTATTATAAAACCCAAATGAACCTCATGCTTTAACATGAAATGAGCATGAAGTTCAAACATCGATTAACAAAAACTAACAACCCAAACTCTAAAAGCAAACATAACATAAACCAAACAGAAATTGTTTTTGCAAAAACTTAAAGAGTTCAGAAAGGACCCTGTTCATCAAGCCGAACCACCAGCAGCTTTGTTACATTCACACGGCCACCCTTCATCTTCAACAACTTGGTGGTTTGAGCTTTGACCTTCAACAACACTTTATGCATCAGCTTGAACCCCTTCAATAGCTTCCCTTGCTTCGCCTTGATCATGAACATCTCACTTTGCAATGTTTCCATTGCATCACCATCTACATCAGGTGCTTCCCCTTAAGCTCGAGCTTGCGCTTGCGCATGGCGCTTCGTTTCATATTGAATGTTGAAGTAGCTTTTCGCAGTACTCCTCGGCTCATCAGAATGAAAAGGGACTCCTACTCACTTGCAGAGCTCCGAAATTAGCGAAGAGCAGAAAAGCGGTACAGCTCTCTTAGAAGCTTGAACAACTATTGAGTCGATGATGAATGGCGCAATATCAATTGGGTCGCCTTTCACAATTGCCGCCACCATCAGGATTCGATCTTGACTGACCAAGGTGTTATGGGTTGTGGAGCTGATTTTGTTCCTCAAGAAGTGGATTCAAGTGTTGGCTTCAGTGGTTAGAAAGCTCACTAGAGCAGAGAGGTTGTCCTTTGTTTCATCAACCCATTGCGCTCCTAGCATAGGCACAATGCTCAAGGCCTCATCAAGCTGCTCCTTTGTAGCTGAATTCAGTAAGTCCATGAAAGTATCTGGCTGTGGTGGATGTGTGTCGTAGACTGCGTGCACGGTTCTAGGATTTATGACCACTTCCTTTCCTCTGACCATCGCCCGGAGCTCATAATCCACACCCGTAGATTGCTCGCAGTTGGCATAGAACTCCCTGACCAAGGCAATGATAGGCGCAGGCTGCATAATCACAAAGGGTTCCCACCCTTGTTGCTCAACACTTTGGAGTATCTCTTCTGGCAACTTGGAAAGGTCCTTAAATCATCATTCCAAATTAAGTTTGCGGCTTGCTAACGCCTGCATCCTTTCCTTATGCAGCTTCGACGAGAACTTTGGAATCCTGTCAATTTCTTCTGCAGACAACTCCACAAATTTTGCCTTTCCGCGCTTGATTTCTCTCTTCTTCATCTTGTCCGATTGCTCTTTTGAACTCTCCCCTGTGTCTTTGACTGCCACTTCCTTGATTCGCTTTCCAGTTTTCTTGTTTCTCAAAATTCCCTTAGCATCTTCCACAATCTCAGTTTGCTTCCTCTTCCTTGATGTAGTATTCTTCTCGGGTACAATCTTTTCTCCTTTTGTAGCAGTTGGCTGCCCATCAGACTTGGCTGCATGTTTGTTGGATGTTGTAGCATTGGTTGCTTCAGATCCTTTCTTGCTTTCAGAACCTCCTTCCTTTTCAGCAGGGTTATCCTCTAATTGAGGCTCATCAGACTGGCCTTTTTCAACCTTTTCAGCACCCTCACTTTCTCCCTGTGATTGTTCAGGTTCCTGCTCTGCGTCCGGCTCCTCAGACTGGCCTTTCTCGGTTTCTGCAGCACTCACACTATCGCCCGCTGGTTGTTCAGGTTCCTGCTCTGCTTCCGGCTCCTCAGACTGGCCTTCCACACTTCCCTCCGCACCTGAATCAGCATCCTCAGATTGCTCTCCTTCAGCAATGACTGCCTCCTCCCTCGGAGTTCCAGAGTCAACTTTGGAAGTGGCCACATCAACTAAATCCATCAGATTCCCTTTCTTGGGCTTGGTGCTTGCGGTTTTGGGTTTCTTCACAGATTCATCAGGAATTTCGACTGGGTTCTCCGCACTTGTGGGAGGTAGCCTGGAATTTCTCTGGGCCATAATTGAGACAACAGCCCATGCTTGATCTCCTCAATTTCTGAGCAGACTCGGGTTTCTTTGCCTTTCTGGTAGCCTTGGGTTTCGGTGAAGCTGGACTAGCTTTCTCCGGTGTAGTTTCAGGGGATTCAATGTCCATCCCTGGTCACTTCTTTCCACTTTGCTTAGTCCTCATATTTAGATCTGCAGAAAACATAAAGTCAGACCCCCAAAACAACACTAACTACAGTAAAATCAGATACCCCACAAAATTTTGACATACGATTGCTCTGGGTTTTCTATAACACATCAACTATCCACCGCCAAACTTTGAATTCACTCAAAGTTTCTCACAGCAGATTAAGCACAAGTTCAAAATTAAAATTTTGTTTAGGCCCTAACGCAGAACTTGTCAGAACTATTGCATACGACTCGCAATGATCACAGAAACCGAGACAAATTTTCTATCTCCCACTTAAGTCCACAAGTTTAAAAATCATGCATACAGAGATTTTACCCATACCTAAGACAACAATTTAACAAGAACTTTAACAACACAAACATACCAGCCATTCTGATTCGCGAAAGTATCAAGGAAAAAGGGAACAGCCAAATACGAGAGAGAATATGAACACCCAAAGGCAAGAGAATGAAGGGAATGAGGAATTTGTACCTGCTGTTCGACAACCACTTTGATTTATGCACGAAACTTTTCCGAGTTCTTTCTGCCCGAATGCTAAAGAAGGGATAACTTTTGAACGATTTCTACAATATGTACAACATATATACAAATCCACTTTAAGCATAGACTGGCACAAGAAACAAGGAAACCTTTCGACTTCCCTTGATTAGACATACCCTTTATTTTCAAATTAAAATGTAAGTTGCCAAAATTGTCTCTCTTAGGGGTGATAAATGTATTCTCTCTCCTCAACGGCTCTTTCTTAATCCACGCACGCTATATTTTTTTAAATAAGATAAACATAAAATAATTAAACCCGAATTACTAAACAAACTTCCTAATTTATTTTAAGTAATTAAATCGAATCAACTCAGCACCAATGTTTCTTACAGGCTGTAGCATCCGACCATACTAAGACTAAATCAAAATAAGCTTAAATTTAACTAGGCAAGAAATTAAGTGCAGAATTAAAATAAACATCCTAAGCTATCACCACATGCTTCATCTAATCCTCATGATAGCTTAGGTTACCTCGACTCCTAAGGTTCCTGCACCTGGTCGGAAGCCTTCACTTTCTCCCAGCTTCCTCCATAGTATTGTTTCACCCTTTGTCCATTGACCTTGAAAGTACTTCCTGAGCTTTCATCCGTGAGTTCCACGGCTCCATGAGGATAGACTTTGACCAAAGTGAACGGTCCTGACCACCGGGACTTAAGCTTGCCAGGAAACAGCCTCAACCTGGCATTGAAAAGCAGAACCTGCTGTCCTTCCTCCAGATTTCTATCTGCAATTTTGCTATCGTGCCATCTCTTCACCTTGTCCTTGTATATCTTCGCATTTTCATATCTTTGCAATCTCAATTCTTCAAGTTCATTAAGCTGCAGCATTCTTTTCTCCCCACTTGACTTAGGATCAAAATTCAGTTTCCTAGTGGCCCAATATGCTTTATGCTCCATTTCTAAAGGCAAATGGTAGGCTTTCCCAAAAACAAACCTGTAGGGAGACATCCCCAAAGGTGTCTTGTAGGCTGTTCTGTAAGCCCATAATGAATCATCCAAATGTTTGGACCGGTCCTTCCTTGTAGCGTTCACCACTTTTTCCAGCACGCTTTTCACTTCTCTGTTTGACAACTCAGCCAGCCCGTTGGTTTGTGGATGGTAGGCAGTTGAAACCTTGTGATTGATGTTGTACTTGGCCATTAAAGCAGACAAGCTTTTGTTGAT
>JAPKLW010001625.1:35953-162989 GCA_026898455.1 Plectranthus barbatus | reverse complement strand
AGCAAGTGCAGGACCGATCGAGCACGAGCGGACAGAGACTTGGCTTGGTCGAGCCATGCCTTGCTCGGCCGAGCCAAGACAGTTTTTTGTGGTTTTTGGCGGTTATTAATGGCCCGGGGGAGCCAAACTTCGACCGGGCGATCCGAGGCCCTGATTGCTTGCCTATAAAAGGGGAAAAGGCGGTTACTAGAAGAGCTTTTTTTCACCTTTTGTCATTTTTCATACACGATAGCTAGATTTTCTCCTAGATTCTATTTTTCATTTACAATTCATCATAATCCTAGAGGATTTAGGAGAGTAATTCATCAATACTTGGAAGAGATTGAAGATTAAAGGCGGTGGATCAAGTCAACCAAATCCAAATTGGGGAAGAATCTTATTTCTACTTTCAAATTGTAATGAAGTTCATTGAATTCCAAATTGTATTTGCACAATTGAAAGGTATGAAGTTCTAAACCATTTTGGATGTTGATTTTAGGAAGGATGCATGACAATTTGGTATGAGAATTGTTTGTTTACTTTCCTTTGAGAGATTGGATTGCACTAGAGCTTGTTCCTTACCTCTTAGGTGTAGGTAATAGCCAACTTAGGAGGTAGTTGACGTGAACGCTGCAGCCAACACGCGGGCGGAATCGTCGTGAATAGTGTTAATTCATACTATTTTAGTTCCAATCCATGTGGTCGTAGGGCAATAATTGACGAACTATTTTGAGTGGTCTAGGGCTTAATAACGTGACTGTTTGCTAGTTCTAGATCATCAACCGGTAGCTCACCGTGACAAGGGGTTATCGAGTGTAGGGTCGATTGCTCAATCTCCTAGGAATTAAATAATGTTTGCAACAATGATTAACCAAATTTGATTGCATCTCTACTCATCTCAACATCCTATCTTCCTAGTTTGAGAATTGTGTTTGTCTTGGTTTACCGTATTGAGAAGGATTGTTCTATTAATATTTGTTGGTTAAATTCGTGTTATTCCTATATTGTTAGCATAGATTTGAATTGCATGTTTAGATGGTTAGAAACTACTCAACGATTGAATCATGCTTAGCTATAAGACTTCACTTGAGTAGCTCGGTATTCTAGTAGGCGAATCGAGAAGAACTTGGATTGATATTTTATTCTTGTGTGTCGTTAGAGGTTTAATTTGATTAGACTTTTAGCGTGCATCAATTTTTCAAAGGCCAAGGGAGGTCACAAAACAATGGTTCGACACTTAGAAACCCTAGAGAGAAAAAGGCACGAAGGAGAAGCGAATTTCACAACTTCAATTGCTGGAATTGAGATTGAAGGAAGGAATCGAAGCTATAATTGAGGATTCATTCCTAAAGCCTAAGATTTCTTGTTCTCTCTTCTCGTCTATGTTTCAATTTGGGATATTGATGTTTTTCGTTATATTCATGAGTAGCTAAACTCATTGTTGAGGATTTCGATGTGATTGGGAATGATTTCGAATATTATTTGGATTTGAGTAATATAATTTCCAATAGTTTGTTTATTATTGTGGTTTGAATTTGCATTCCTCTAATGTTTGATCACCATGTGTTGGAAATTATGCCTCAATGAACTAACTTGATAGGTTTGTTAATTAGAGGGGATTGCAATAATAATTGGGTGTTGTTTCACTTAGAAGACTGTGAACTTGTTTGAGGAGTGCAGTGCAGCAATCCAGCGAAAAATGCCTGTTAAGAGGCAAGATCCGGGGAGCTTCACAATTTCTTGTGTCATTGGTGGATTGGAGTTTGGCCATGCACTGTGCAATTCGGGTGCAAGCATTAATCTGATGCCCCTATCTATTTTCAATAGACTGCAGATTGGGGAGATCAAACCGACCACCATTACTGTCCAAATGGCGGATCGCTCTCTATCCTATCCGAAGGCAATTGTAGAAGACGTTTTGGTCCGAGTTAAGAATTTTATATTCCCTGCGGATTTTGTGGTTCTCGATATGGAGGAAGATAAGAATGTGCCGTTGATTCTTGGGAGACCGTTCTTGCGTACTGGAGGAGCATTGATTGATGTGAGGGAAGGAGAGCTGACTCTCCGTTTCAATGACCAAAAAATTACAATCTCCATCTCAGATGCGATGAAGAAACATGAGGACAGGTATGACGAGTGCAATAACATCGAGGTATTATCTTTTCCCTTGTCATTTGGTCATGAGAAGAAAGATGCTCTAGAAGAGGTTATTCATGATTCTTTGCACTCTAACTTTGATATGGATGAGCTTTATGAGGCTTGTGATGAGTTGCTAGAAATGGTGAATGCATTGGAAGATACACCAGAGGTCCGACCAAAGCAGGATGCCAAGTTTTTGGAGTTGAGGACTAAGGAGGAAGAGCTGGAAGCTAAATTCAAGAGGGAGAAGAGCAAAAACGAAGCCCCAGTGGTGGAGTTGAAGAAATTGCCAGATAGCCTCCGATATGTCTTCCTTGGGGAGAATGACACTTATCTAGTCATTGTTAACTCGGCATTGTCTGCCGTGGAGATTGAAAAGCTTAAGAGGGTCCTGAGGATGCACAGATCAGCTATAGGGTGGCAGATTTCAGACATAAGGGGGATCAAACCCGTCTATTGTGATGCATAAAATCATTCTGGAAGAAGGGAGCAAGCTAAAGAGACAACCTCAAAGCAGACTGAATCGGAAGATGCAAGAGGTGGTGAAAAAGGAAGTGATGAAGCTGTTGGATAATAATATTATCTATGCTCCGAGTGATAGTGAGTGGGTCAGTCCGACTTACATGGTTCCGAAGAAATGGGGATTCGAGAAGGTTATCAAGCCAGGAGGAGAAGAAGTGATCGAGAGACCGACTACCGGATGGCATTTCTGCATTGATTACAGGGCTTTAAATAATGCAACTCTTAAAGATCATTTTCCTTTACCCTTTATTGATCAAATGCTTCACCGTCTTGCAGGAAAGTCTCATTATTGCTTCTTGGATGGATACTCCGGATACAATCAGATTGTGGTGGCACCTGAAGACCAGCACAAGACAACTTTCACTTGTCCCTACGGGATTTTTACCTATCGGAGGATTCCCTTTGGGCTGTGCAATGCACCGGCGACATTTCAAAGGTGTATGATGTCCATTTTTCATGGTCTTATTGAAAATATTATGGAAGTCTTAATGGAAGATTTCTCTGTTTTTGGCTTGTCTTTTGATGATTGTTTGGAAAATTTAAAAACTGTGTTGCAAAGGTGTGAGGAGACTAACTTGGTATTAAATTGGGAAAAATGTCACTTCATGGTTAGAGAGGGAATTGTGTTGGGTCATAAGGTCTCTAGTAGGGGGATAGAGGTTGACAAGGCTAAAGTGGTAGCAATTGAACAACTTCCATTGCCTAAGACAGTTAAAGGGGTTAGGAGTTTCTTGGGACACGCTAGGTTTTATAGGATATTTATTCAGGATTTTTCCAAGATAACCAAACCTTTGTGTAGCTTGCTATAGAAGGATGTCCCTTTTGATTTTAGTGAGGATTGTGTGAAGGCTTTTGAGAGGTTGAAGAAAGCATTAGTGACAGCTCCAGTCTTAGTGACTCCGGATTGGGAGGAGGACTTTGTGTTAATGTGTGATGCTAGTGACTCTGTTGTGGGGGTAGCTCTTGGACAGATTAGGGATAAAATCTTTAGAGTTATTGCTTATGCTAGCAAAATGTTGAATCCTGCTCAAGTAAATTACACTGTGACTGAGAAAGAATTACTTGTTGTCGTTTATGCCTATGATAAGTTTCGTGCTTATTTAGTAGGAGCAAAGTCTGTGGTTTACACTGATCATGCAGCCATTAAATACTTGTTTACTAAAACTGATTCAAAGCCTAGGTTGCTCAGATGGATTTTGCTTTTGCAAGAGTTTGACATGGAAATTAGAGATAAGAAAGGTTGTGAGAATGTAATTGCAGATCATCTATCTAGGTTAGAGAATCCGATTGAGGGGGACAATCAGGATGGCTTAATTATAAAGGATTTTCCTGATGAGAGGATTATGACTGTGGCAGTTGCTAGTGTTCCTTGGTATGCGGATTTTTGTAATTTTTTGGTTGCAGGTGTCTTACCTCCGGATTTGGAGCTCAACCAGCGGAAGAAATTTCTGAAGGAGGCCAAGTTCTACTACTGGGAAGAACCATATCTGTTCTGCAGGTGTGCTAACGGTATTATTCGCAGATGTGTTCATCAGAGCGAATGGAGAAAAATTATCGAAGAATGTCATCAATCGGTAAGTGGGGGTCACTTTGGTGAAAACCACACCTCATTGAAGGTATTAGCTTTTGGATTTTATTGGCCTTCTATTTTTTAAGATTGTATTGCTATGGTTAGAACTTGTGATAGATGCCAGAGGATGGGGAATATAACCCGAAGGGATGAGATGCCCCAAAAGATCTTTATTGAAGTGGATATATTTGATGTTTGGGGCATTGACTTTATGGGCCCTTTTCCACCATCTTTCGCTTTTAAGTATATTCTTCTTGCTGTGGATTATGTGTCTTGATGGGTGGAGGCCATACCCACTGCTACTAATGATTCCCAAGTGTTGCTGAAGTTTTTGCAAGCTTTAGTTGCTCGATTTCGCATTCTCAGGGCTTTGGTGAGTGATGGTGGCAGTCACTTCTGCAACAAACTCATGGATAAACTTCTGGCGAAGTATGGGGTGCGACAAAGAGTAACAACAGCTTATCACCCGCAAGACAATGGGCAGGCCGAACTGGCCAATCGAGAGATCAAGCAGGTGCTCGAGAAGACGGTGTTGAATCGAAAGGACTATAGCAAGAGACATGATGAGGCTGTGTGGGCCTACCGGACAGCCTTCAAGACACCAATTGGCATGTCCCCGTACCAGTTGGTTAATGGCAAATCCTGCCATCTTCCGGTTGAAGTTGAGCACAAGGCGTTTTGGGGCATCAAAACATTGAGCTTGGATTTTCTGAAAGCTCGGGGGGATCGGTGCAGAAGTTGAATGAGCTTGATGAGTGGAGACACGAGGCCTATGAGAGCACGAAGTTGTGCAAGGAGAGAGCTAAACGGTTTCACGACCGACAGATTCGAGTGAAGAAGTTTTACAAAGGTGATATGGTTCTTGTTTTTAATTCTCATTTAAAATTGTTTCCAGGTAAATTCCGTTCTCGTTGGATAGGGTCGTACAAGGTGTGCGAAGTGTTCGAGAATGGTACACTAGAACTCAAGACAGAAGATGGACATTACTTTAAGGTGAATGGGCACCGAGTCAAGAGATTTCACACTACCGAGCCACTTTCGGTTGTGAACGAGATCTCCCTTGCATGATAGAGGTAAGGAGGTAAGTTTGTCGAGCTCCCGATGATAAATGAAGCGCTTCTTGGGAGGCAACCCAAGTTCGATTTACTTGTCTTGTTTTCATTAATAGTTTAGAATGCATGTGTTTTCGGAATTGTTTTGCATTATGTTGAGTTTGGGGGGAACTAAGTGTTACTAATGTTTGTTGGGAGTTGATTGGAGTGATGTAGGGAAGAACATACTTCACTTTGGGTGAAAAATGGTTCAAGGACGTGAATGGCCGTGAAAAATCTCGAGCGAAAGCATCAAATCCCGCTCGGGATAGAGAAAAATGGAATTTTGCTGCAGGACCGAGAACGGTCCCGAGCGAAACAAAAGCATCCCGCTCGGGACGTGTAACATCAGAA
The DNA here is from genome assembly GCA_026898455.1 of Plectranthus barbatus. Classification (NCBI taxonomy): domain Eukaryota; kingdom Viridiplantae; phylum Streptophyta; class Magnoliopsida; order Lamiales; family Lamiaceae; genus Plectranthus; species Plectranthus barbatus. Next base: position 157,334 of record JAPKLW010001625.1, on the reverse strand, counting down.
GAAAAATGATGTATCTCGAGCGGGACCATCACATACCGCTCGGGATGGGAAAATAACCAATTTTGCTGAAATGTTGAGGTCGATCCCAAACGGCATCAATGTGTCTCGTTCGGGACCGATTTTTAGAGGGCTGCAAACCGGGCCGATCGAGCCGTCCCAAGCGGGAAATAGCTGTACCGATCGGGACGCATCGCAAGTATAAAAGAATGCCGCATGGGATGAACACATTCGCTCGCCTCTCTTTCTACCGAACGGTACCCCTTTTCAATTTCTTGCATTCCTTTCGATTTTTCGACCAACAACAGGTAATTTCTTCCGCTTTTTCATGTTAATTTAGTGTTTTTATTAATATCTAAAATTTGGATCGTGTGTTTGGGGGATATTCATGGCTAGAAGTTCTCCTCTAGGTTTTGGGAATAGATGCACATATGGTGTTTGAATAAATGCCCAAGAACATGTTTGTGGTTCGAATTGTTTATATGTTGCGATTATTGGGCATATTTTGTTGAAGTTGAATTGAATTTTTGGAATTTTTGTGGAATTTAGGAGTTATTGCTTTTTCATGAGATATTGGGGTTTGGTTTTAATTCTTTATTGTGTTGAATACTCATGTGAAATTGTGGACTTCTTGCTATACCGAGATGAATACTTCATGTACACGGGTTAATGTGGGGAATTTTTGTGCTTGTACACTTGATGTTTGGTAGTCTTGTGGGTTAAATTGGAGAATGATTTGTTGCTCGATTGTTGCAGAGAATATGGCACCCAAATCACGTGTGGCACGCCCTACCAATTTCACAGATGATGAGTACAAGGCACTACGGGCCCTTAGCAAGTGCGTGGTTCATGGATCGAAATACCCGTGCCCAGCCACTCTAACCGCATTGGACATTAAAGAGGATGTGGAAACACTGTTCAAAAACATCGGGTGGGACAAGATGCTCGAGGAAAGGTGGTCGGCGTATGAAGAGCAAACACGAGAATTCTTGGAATTGGCTACGGTGCGCAGGAGCCCCGGAAATTGGCCTAGCCACCTGACATTCAAAATGGGGGGCAAGAGATATACCTTGGAACGTGCGTAGTTGGACGCCATTTAAGGTTGTGAGGCACGGTCGGGTTATATACCCGTTGATTTTAATGCCAAGAACTTTTGGTAGCTGATTTCTGGAGAGGTCGTCTTTGGGACATTGAGGATGAAATTGGCAAAGGGTTCTCTCATTAGGAACCCGGTGCTTAGGTACATTCACAAGATCGTCGTGAACTCGGTATCCGGGCGCCACGAGAGCAACAATGTGATTATCTCAGAGCTCTACCTGCTCCATTCTATGCTTGCCGGAGTTCCCTTTTCCATGGCTGTTGTGGCTATGGATAACTGCAGCCGAGCCCCCACACGGACCAACATTTATTGTGGCGGAATGATTACACCCATCCTTGACCATTTTGAGATTCCTAGGGAAGGCACGGAGGTTCCACCGTCTGTGGTGGATCTTCCGGTGCTCACTTTCGCGAAATATATCTCCATTCCCCGCGAGAATGCTTACTTGTACAAGGTAGTTGGCGATGCTTGGATGATGCTTCTTAATACTGCTGCCATGACTATTATTGCTCCGGGTGCTGAGACAAATTGGTTGTTGGACTCGCCAGCTCACAAAGCTTTATGGTACAAAAAAGGGCGAGATGGAACTTACGCCAATTATGAGCATTCTATTCCTGTGCCGAAGGACCGGGAGAGGAGGACTCCATGGATGAAGAGGACCGCCGACTGAGCAGGGCGCCGGGACATCATCAGCTGGAGCCCATAGCCCTTGGCAGACAGAGATGCTAGGCTTGATGAGGGGCATGACCGCGTCCATGGCAGGATTGGACATGCGGATGGCCGGTTTGGGGACAGAGGTGACGGCATTGCGGGCTGATATGGTTAGCCAGAAAGAGTGGTTTAACCACAGATTTGATCAGGTGAATGATAGGCTGACCGGCGTTGAGACCGAGTTGCATGATGTGTACAATCAGCTTCCCGCCTACTTTCGAAGGCGCCGGAGGAATGACGATGCTCCAGGCTTAGCCCAGCAGTGATCACCATCTTACCCTCTTTTAAAACTTAGTCGTCTTCAGACTATGTTTAGGGGGTTGGCCGGACGTCGGTTTTCTCTTCTTTCCTGTCTTCCCTACTTGTTATTTTAGACTAATTTATCTTTTCTCTACCCTTGTTTACTTTTATTTAGTCTGTTTTAGTGTTTAGTCTTATTTTGTTGCTTTGAGTCATTCGATGGGGTTGTATAATGATATGATCTTAATCTTGTTTTTCGTAACTGGTATATTGAGAATTGCGGTTTTGCTGTTTTTCTGTTGTGATTTGGAGCAGGTGGATAGAGCTTAAACAGTCGGAACCATGCCGGATTTTCTTTTATTCCACCTTGTAAAACTGATGGAAGTAGGGTACACAAACTCTAACACTTAATTCTCACACTAAGCATGAATTGTATGATTTATTTTGAGTTAAGTGCTTATAAGTGATATGGGCTTTATTGTGATAACTTTGGCTTAAGATTGAATTCGTGATGAGGCATGAACATGATTTGATTTCATTTGAGCTTATGATAGGGCGGAATAACTAGAAGTTGATGCATGCCTTTGTTGAACAAATTTTGCACTTGACGTCATGTTATATTAATGCTTAGAACTCAACACCTTTTAACTTGGGAGTTTTGAATCTAATGGGTCTTTATACTTCATTATTGATTGGTTGTGAGAGGTGAGGCACAAGTGGAATAAGTAGAGTCTGTCGATACCACTTTGTTTAACATGTGACATTGAACTAGGAAATGATCTTAGGCCATTCCTTCTTAGTACCTACCTTCGATACTGTTGGAGAAATAAGGTGGAAACATAATTACCCTAACCATTGTTTTGGAGCCAAGTTGAGCCTTTAATTCTTTCATATATGCTTAGGAACAAGTTTGAGGGGTTTGGATGAGGTTTGAGAGAAGAAGAAATGAAGTGCTTGGATTGAATTTTGTGAGAGAAATGAAAACAATGATTTGGAAAATCTTTTGGGGTGTAGAAAGAATATATAAGAAAAAGAAAAAAAGAAAAAGAAAAGAAAAGAAAAAGAAAAAAAATAAATATATATAAAAATAAAAAGTGGTTTGTTTGCATATCGAGCGATGCAAAGTTAGAAATTGTCAGACTGTGGAACAAGAGTTGTTACTTTTGTGTTGAAAGGTTGAGTGGTAGAATGTTGAAAAGAGGGTCGGGGATGAATGACTCACTTTAGCCTAAAACACCCTACCTCTTAGTAAGCCATGTTACAACCCGATGAAAGTCCTATTTGATTCTAGAACGATGTTTCAATGTGAACGAATGTGGTAGAGATGAACAATATGAATGAAACTTGTGTACTTGTGCTTGAGAGAAAAGAAATTAACCCTATACAGCTGAGTGTGAGTGTTACTCCCTTATATGATCACATGCCGGTAAGGTTGAGTTCTTTGCATTAAAAAAAACATGGTGAATAATGACAAATTAAGGAAATCGAAATATGCATTGATAGATAGTGGTGAGTCGTGAAGCATTGCACCAAGTGAATGAAAATCTAGTTTTTGTTTTTGATTAAGGAAAATCAAAAGTTTATTTTTGGGGGGTTTGATATGTGTGTAATTTGTGATATTTTTAGGGTATTTAGTTGAATGATTTGATTTGGATTAGGTGCACAAATCACGCACATATCTCTTCTTTTTGTTGATTTACCTTCACTTGGCGTTCGAGAGGTATTTTGAGTGTGCAGGGCATAAAACGAGGAAGAAATCCTAGTTTTTGGAGAAAAATTTGGCTAAGGAGCTGACACATTCCGTTTAGGACAGAGCTATCCCGTTCGGGACCGAGAAACTTGGAGAAAAAGGCAAAATTTGAAGCCTGTCCCGAACGTTCGGGACCCACGTTCGGAAGGAGCCAATTGCATTCAGAACTTAGAAATCTGGCATAAAATTGTGGTGAGTTGGTTATTCAAAGCCTATCCCGCTCGGGATGACTCTGTCCCGCTCGGGATCTGTCGGGAGATTTCATCACAACTTAATTCTCATCCTGCTCGGGATGAAGGTTTTCAAAGGAGGTCCCGCTCGGGACCAAATTACTGAGGCTGTGGATTTTTCAACTATAAAAGGCCAAGGGAGGTCACAAAACAAGGGTTCGACACTTAGAAACCCTAGAGAGAAAAAGGCACGAAGGAGAAGCGAATTTCACAACTTCAAAGGCTGGAATCGAGATTGATGGAAGGAATCGAAGCTAGAATTGAGGATTCATCCCTAAAGCCTAAGATTTCTTGTTCTCTCTTCTCGTCTATGTTTCAATTTGGGATATTGATGTTTTTCGTTATATTCATGAGTAGCTAAACTCATTGTTGAGGATTTGGATGTGATTGGGAATGATTTGGAATATTGTTTGGATTTGAGTAATAGAATTTCCAATAGTTTGTTTATTATTGTGGTTTGAATTTGCATTCCTCTCATGTTTGATCACCATGTGTTGGAAATTATGCCTCAATGAACTAACTTGATAGGTTGGTTAATTAGAGGGGATTGCAATAATAATTGGGTGATGTTTCACTTAGAAGATAGGTGAATCTATATCTAGGGGGGATGGACGGACGTCGGTTCTCTCTTATTCCCAATCTTCCCTACTTGTTATTTTAGACTGATTTATCTTTTCTCTACCCTTGTTTACTTTTATTCAGTTTGTTTTAGTGTTTAGTCTTATTTTGTTGCTTTGAGTCATTCGATGGGGTTGTATAATGATATGATATTAATCTTGTTTTTAGTAACTGGTATTTTGAGAATTGTTGTTTTGCTGTATTTCTGTGGTGATTTGGAGCAGGTGGATAGAGCTTAAACGGTTGGAACCATGCCGGATTTTCTTTTATTCCACCTTGTAAAACTGATGGAAGTAGGGTACACAAACTCTAACACTTAATTCTCACACTAAGCATGAATTGTATGATTTATTTTGAGTTAAGTGCTTATAAGTGAAGTGGGCTTGATTGTGATAACTATGGCTTAAGATTGAATTCGTGATGAGGCATGAACATGATTTGATTTCATTTGAGTTTATGATAGGGCGGAATAACTAGAAGATGATGCATGCCTTGCTTGAACAAATTTTGCACTTGACGTCATGTTATATTAATGCCTAGAACTCAACACCTTTGAACTTGGGAATTTTGAGCCTAATGAGTCTTTATACTTCATTATTGATTGGTTGTGAGAGGCGAGGCACAAGTGGAATAAGTAGAGTCTGTCGATACCACTTTGTTTAACATGTCACATTGAACTAGGAAATGATCTTAGGCCATTCCACCTTAGTACCTACCTTCAATACTGTTCGAAAATAGGGTGGAAACATAATTACCCTAACCATTGTTTTGGAGCCAAGTTGAGCCTTTAATTCTTTCATATATGCTTAGGAACAAGTTTGAGGGGTTTGGATGAGGTTTGAGAGAAGAAGACATTAAGTGCTTGGATGGAAATTTGTGAGAGAAATGAAAACAATGATTTAGAAAATCTTTTGGGGTGTAGAAAGAATATATAAGAAAAAGAAAAAGAGAAAGAAAAAAGAAAAAGAAAAAAAAAGAAAAAAAAATATATATATAAATAAAAAGAGGTTTGTTTGCATATCGAGCGATGCAATGTTAGAAATTGTCAGACTGTGGAACAAGAGTTGTTACTTCTTTGTTGAAAGGTTGAGTAGTAGAATGTTGAGAAAAGGGTCGGGGATGAATGACTCACTTTAGCTTAAAACACCCTACCTCTTAGTAAGCCACGTTACAACCCGAGGAAAGTCCTATTTGATTCTAGAACGATGTTTCAATGTGAACGAATGTGGTAGACATGAACAATATGAATGAAACTTGTGTATTTGTGCTTGAGAGAAAAGAAATTAACCCTATACAGCTGAGTGTGAGTGTTACTCCCTTATATGATACCATGCCGGTAAGGTTGAGTTCTTTGCATTAATAAAAACATGGTGAATAATGACAAATTTGTGAAATCGAAATATGCATTGATAGATAGTGGTGAGCCGTGAAGCATTGCACCAAGTGAATGAAAATCTAGTTTTTATTTTTGATTGAGGACAATCAAAGGCTTAAGTTTGGGGGGTTTGATATGTGTGTAATTTGTGATATTTTTAGGGTATTTAGTTGAATGATTTGATGTGGATTAGGTGCACAAATCACACACATATCTCTTCTTTTTGTTGATTTACCTTCACTTAGCGTTCGAGAGGTGTTTTGAGTGTGCAGGGCATAAAACGAGGAAGAAATCCGAGTTTTTGGAGCAAAATTTTGCTAAGGAGCTGACACATTCCATTCGGGACAGAGTTATCCCGTTCGGGAAGGAGAAACTTGGAGGAAAAGGCAAAATTTGAAGCCTGTCCCATTCGGGACCCACGTTCGAAAGGAGCCAATTGCATTTGGAACTCGGAAATCTGGCGTGAAATTGTGGTGAATTGGTTATTCGAAGCCTATCCCTCTAGGGACGACTTTGTCCCGCTCGGGATCTTTCGGGAGATTTCGTCACAACTTAATTCTCATCCCTCTCAGGATGAAGGTTTTCAAAGGAGGTCCCGCTCGGGACCAAATTACTGAGGCTGTGGATTTTTCAACTATAAAAGGCCAAGGGAGGTCACAAAACAAGGGTTCGACACTTAGAAACCCTAGAGAGAAAAAGGCACGAAGGAGAAGCGAATTTCACAACTTCAAAGGCTGGAATCGAGATTGATGGAAGGAATCGAAGCTAGAATTGAGGATTCATCCCTAAAGCCTAAGATTTCTTGTTCTCTCTTCTCGTCTATGTTTCAATTTGGGATATTGATGTTTTTCGTTATATTCATGAGTAGCTAAACTCATTGTTGAGGATTTGGATGTGATTGGGAATGATTTGGAATATTGTTTGGATTTGAGTAATAGAATTTCCAATAGTTTGTTTATTATTGTTGTTTGAATTTGCATTCCTCTCACGTTTGATCACCATGTGTTGGAAATTATGCCTCAATGAACTAACTTGATAGGTTTGTTAATTAGAGGGGATTGCAATAATAATTAGGTGTTGTTTCACTTAGAAGATAGGTGAATCAATATCTAGGTCATTAATTATTGCGTTATTGGGAGTTTATCGAAATCAATAAACTTAGACTTAGGTTGAGATTGAGATTAATCTACGGTTGTTGCTCCGGTACTAAGGGTGATAACTAGAGTCAGTGAATTGACCAAGATTATCTAACAGAAATTGTTTCGTAGAATTGACAAGTCCAAATGTATTCCTAATCTACCCCAATCCATCCTATGTTCCTCAACTATTCTCCCTTTGGTAATCTTAAGTCAGTCATTTGGTATTTTATTTAGTTGCTTACATTAATCTTAGAATTTTAGGTAGTTTACAATTGAACATTCAAAGCCATTTTATCGCGTCTAGATATTAAAGTTCATAAATCAATACCTTTTACTCAAAACAACAGGCAAGTTGAGTCTTCGTGTTCGATAATTTTTACTCGATAAAAATACTGCATCACCTGGCGACTTTTCAGAGATGCATGATGGCCATCTTTCACGATCTGATTGAGGATATTATGGAGGTATTCATGGATGACTTCTCTGTTTTTGGTAGTTCATTTGACATTTGTCTGCAGAATCTAGCTACCGTTATCGAGAGGTGCACCGAGACCAATTTGTGCTTGAATTGGGAGGAGTGCCACTTTATGGTGCGTGAAGGGATTGTTTTGGGACACCACTTGTCGACTGAGGGATTGTAGGTGGACCGAGCCAAAGTCACTGCAATCAAGAAGATGCCACCGCCGACCAATATCAAAGGAGTGAGGAGTTTTCTTGGTTATGCCGGGTTCTACAGGAGATTCATCAAGGATTTTTCCAAAATTTCTAGGCCTTTATGTAATTTATTGTTAAAAGATGTGTCTTTTGTTTTTTTATTCTGATTGCTTGCAGGCTTTTGAGCTGTTGAAGAAGGCCTTAGTCACCGCTCCGGTTCTTACTTCTCCGGACTGGAGTGAGCCATTTGTTCTGATGTGTGATTCAAGTGAATATGCAGTGGGGGTCGTCCTAGGCCAATTATAGGGGAAACTGTTCCATGTGATACACTATGCTAGCAAGAGTATGAATCCGGCACAGTGCAATTACACCACCACGGAGAAGGAGATGTTGGCAGTAGTTAATGCTTTTGATAAATTTCGATCTTATCTGATTGGATCAAAAATTGTTGTTTATACTGACCACGCTGCTATTAGATATTTGTTTTCTAAGCAGGCTGACAAGTCGACGTTGATTCTATGGATCCTGCTACTTCAGGAGTTCGATGTAGAGATCAAGGATAGAAAGGGGAGCGAGAATGTGATAGCTGATCACTTAACGCATTTGGAGTCGTCATCTGAGGCGGATGAGCATGGGTCGAGGATCCGGGAGACTTTCCCTGATGAACAGATGTGCTACATTGAAGATCTTAGAGCTACACTCGAGTCCAAAATGACGTGGTTCACAGACTATGCAAACTACCTTACCACTGGTGCTCTTCCTCCAGACACTTCCCCTTATGCTCGGAAGAAATTTTTGAGAGATGTCCGTTTCTATTACTGGGAAGACCTTTACTTGTGGCGCATATGTGCTGATGGTCTTATTCGTTGCTGTGTCCCCTAGTCTGAGTGGTGGCAGATATATGAGGCTTGTCATTCTTCTCCCACTGGTGGTCATCATTCGGCCAACCGTACTGCTTTCAAGATACTTGCCAGTTGATTTTATTGGCCCTCTATCCACGAGACTTGCCGTGGCTGGATTACTGGTTGTGACCGTTGCTAGAAGACCGGCAACATTTCAATGAGGGATGAGATGCCACAAACCCCCGTGGTAGAGGTTGAAATTTTTTATGTTTCCCATCTTCCCGAGGTTTCTCTTACATTCTTCTTGCAGTGGACTATGTTTCGAGATGGGTGGAGGCCATTCCGACCACCACCAGTGATTCAAGAGTAGTAGTCAACTTCCTGTAGAAACTGATGACTCATTTTGGAGCACCGAGAGCCTTGGTTAGCGATGGGGGATCTCATTTTCTTAACAAACTGCTTGTTTCCCTTCATGCTAGGTATGGAGTTGAACATCGAGTCTCCACACCGTACCATCCTCAAGGGAATGGACTGACTGAGCTATCCAACCGGGAGATCAAACAAATTCTGGAGAAGACTGTCAAGAAGAGGAAGGATTGGGCAATTCATCTGGACGATGCACTATGGGCCTGTCGCATTGCTTTCAAAACTCCCATTTGTATGACTCCCTACCAGCTTGTTTTTGGTAAATCTTGTCACTTGCCTGTAGAGATGGAGCACAAGACTTGGTGGGCATTGAAAGAGCTCAACATGGACTGGAAGCATGCTGCTGGAAGTAGAGTTATGTCTTTGAACGAGTTTGAAGATTTTCGAGATGAGGCCTATGAGAACAACGTGATATACAAGACAAAGGCCAAGAGGTTTCATGATCGCAGAATTTGCTCACAGGTGTACAACTCAGATGACAAGGTGCTATTGTTCAACACTCGCTTTTGATTCATGCCCGGGAAATTGCAGTCGAAGAATTAAAAACAAACACACAATACATAATTAAAGCACACAAAGAAAAAAATACATTAAAATAACAAGACAATGATAAAATAATTAAGCGTCTAAAATTTATATTGTCTAAATTTGTATTGTTTAAATTTATAAATTTTCATAATTTTCGTAAATTAGAAATTATAAAATTTATTATGTAATTTCATACTATAAATTAATATAATAAATAAACGATATAGATAGATAAAAATAATATAGATTGATAAAAATAATATTATATTTGTGAGTGGATTTGTGTGGGACCGTGTTAAAGTTGATGTTGTAGGTTTATTGTTAGAGTGATATGTTTGAAAAAGTTGGTAGGTTTTAACTTTTGATGTGGCGCTGATGTGGCGAAATAAAAGTTGGAGTGGTGGGTTTATTGTTACTACCACCCTAAAAAGTAAAGCTAAATCCTCTCCAAAATAGTTGGCAGGCCAGGATGGTACAACATTCAAGGTTAATGGTGCAATACTGAAGAGATATTACAGTCGACAACAAATCTGTGTTGTGGATACTTGCTACCTGGATAGGCAATGATATGAGGTAATGTCGAGCTAGCGACATTAAATCAAGCACTTGTTGGGAGGTAACCCTATGATTTTATAGCTTTGGTGTGTGTTAGTTTAGGTTCTTTAAGTTTTATCGAAGTCTAAGATAGATTTGGTCATAAAATTTTAAGTTTGATTGTATTTTACCTTAGTTTTTTTCAGTACAGCTTTGAAAATTTTGTGAAAATAGGCTCTGTCTCGGCCGACGCGAAGGCCACAATGGTCAACGCAAGGAGTAGCCCATGTCAACCGAGACAGACCTTATCTCGGTTGACACAATCCTTTCAGCCGAGGTAGGGCATGTCGAGGTAAATTTTCAAATTTCTTTTTAATAATAAATAATAAAAAAACAATTTTGCACATCGACCGTAATGAACCCCATTTCAGTCGAAACATAGTTGGCTGGCGCGCAGGTCTAAGAGTTTTAAAACAAATATTTTGCCTCACCTTTTTCACTCGCACACACGCACGAACGACTCTCCCAACTTCCCCCAACCCTTGTTTTTGATTTCTTCCACCAAATTCGAGTCTCTAATGGCAGGTATGATCTCTAACTTCAATCCTTTCCATTCTTGTTGTGATTTGATGGTTTATTCAAGCCCAAATTTCGATTGAACTATTTTTATACTCTATCTTTAGGTTTGATTGAATTTACGGTCTGGGTACTTGTTTGATTTAATAATTCAATATGGATTGCATGTTTAGTCGATATGAATACGCAGTCATGAGTTATTGCTTGGGGGATTGTTGAATTTGTACAATTAGGGCTCTTTTGGTTCAATTTTGTTTCCCATGTTCATGGCCAATTTGGGGCTTTTTGTACATATGCTAATTTTGAGATTGCGGGGCTGCTTCAGGTTTAATTAAGTGTCAATTGCATGGTTTGGTTGTCAATTTTACATGGGCACTTCATTTGATATGAACAATTGCTTAAATTACTTTGAACTGAATGGGGGATTTTTGTTTGCCTTGCAGCACCCCCAGCTGATTACGAGCCGGTGTTTGGGAGTCGAGCTGATGAGGACAGATATGAAGAGTTGCTCACATACCCGGTTAAGCCTACCCTCTTCTTGGACCATGAGACTTTGAGGAAGTTGGGGCTCGAGGATGATATCAAAGCTTTGTTCCGCCGCTGTCAACAGGGTGCTATGCTGACCAATGAGTGGTTGACTTTCTCTACTCTAACGAGGGAGTTCATGGCCACACTTAATGTGTGGTCAAGCGAAGGAAGACAACCCGAGCTTACTTCCATAACCTTTCAGCTAATGAACCAGAACCACAGTCTGACACGCTCTTAGCTTGATACCATTTTTGCCTGCCCCCGTGGAGATCTCTACCACGAGCACAGAGAGTTCAATTGTGCTAAAATGTGGCGGGATATCTCTTCTCTCGCCCCAGTTACAGTTGGCAAGTTCGACATGGGCAACATGAAGGCTGCCCACGTTGATAATCCGATATTCAGGTATATTCTGAGGTGGCTTGGGACTAGCATTTTTGGTCGAATGAGAGTGGGAAGGCAAGACAGAAGGAGATTCATGTCCTCTACTGCATGCTCGCGGGACATCATGTCAGCCTTGCAGGATGCTTCATAGATAATTTGGCCAGACAAATCAACGCCAAACGGGGAGATATCTGGCGGGGTGGTCTGATCACCCCCATTGCCCACTCCTTGGGTTTTCATAATGATGATCTCCAGCTGGCTTATGGACGACACTTCTTGGATGTTAATCACTTGGTTCTGAGGACTGTGATAGTTGAGGGACCACCGTTGGCACTCAAATTTGCTACCTCGGATCTTTTCCCGCTGCCGAACCCTCAGCTTACACATGTGACCGACATAGGTTTTAAAGATAATTGGTTTATGCATACTCGGGCTCACCTGGCATTGACGATATCATAACCGCCTAGCGCACAGAGTAGGAATTCCACCCGACAATCGGGTCCTAACAGCCGAGGAGATTGCCAATTTGGTTGCCGAGCATTAGCTATGGGAAGCGGCAGCAAAGCGAGCGGAGGCTGAGAGAGAGGAGGTTGCGAGGCGTTGGGCAGAGTCTGGCCAGGGAGGCGACGAGGACGAGCCTCCTTTTGAGACTCATACCACTACTGAGGAGGTCCCACTCTAGGGACCCGGCGGTTCGACGAGGTATCAGAGAGTAGCTACTGAGACCGCTCGAGCTGCAGCCGCATTGGAGCACTCTCACAGTGCTCGATTCAGAGAGGACATCTGCTACCGGCTTGGGCACATTGAGGACGAGATGCAACAGTTGCTATCGGCAGACGATGCTTAGCCGGAGACAGTCTACATCCGCCGCCGCAGAGCTCAGGGGGAGTTTGAGGATATGCCAGACGATATGGATGGCCAGGGTGGCCACTGAGGTACAGTTTTACTTTCCCTCGCCCAATTTTCAAACTTATTCTTCATTTTGTTGAATAAGTTTTGGTGGATGACGACAGGGATTGTAAAACTTGTGTTATCTGTTATTTATGTTTTTATCTTGTTATTTATTGTTTTTATTTAAATTCTATGTTTATGTTGATTTTCACTGCCTTGGAACTAGTTAAGTTTTACTGCTTTAGCATGTTTAGTTAATAGTTAGGATTTATTTGAGTTTTGCTTTGCATTCAACTCTTGAACATAGGGCAGTCGGAACTTATGAGATTTGTATGCTTGAGATTTTGAAAATTCCTCCCTATTCTAAAACTATGATTGATGATTGGTTGGTTCTGTGAACATTGAATTGAGAATCTGTGTTGCGATGATAGCCAATGATAGGAATCCTTTACTTGATGAGTTGCTATTTGAAGTGTGTTTTGTGCATGATTAGACTAAGATTGGACTTGAAAGTTGTTAAGGGGGAACAAAAATTAACCCAAGTGAGATTTGAGCCTAGATTTTTGATTGATGTGTGACAAGGTGCGTATGCAATAATCTTCTAGAATTTGACTTGTTTCTCTCTCAAGGTTGCATAATTGTGATAATAGAGTAAAATGATCTTAGGCATGTTCTTTCTTAGCCGATATCCTATACACTAGCCATAAAAATCTCCACATGTAGCCTTTTTGAGCCTTGTGATTTATTCCTTTGTTTGGAATGCTTAATGAGTGAGAGGGGTATAATTGATTGTAAAATGGGATTTTGATTAGGCATTTAAATTGTGATTGGGGTTGAGAAAAAATAGTTGAGTTGTGAAAACAACCAATGTTGTCTTGAAAAAAAAAAGAGAAAAAGAGAGAAGAAAAGAAGAAGAAAAAAAAAAGAGAAGAGGAGGAAAACAAAATTGAAGTGGTTGAATTGAAAAAGCAAGTATGGTGTGATGGGTAAGTGAGAGTTGAATTAACAGTTTGAGCCACATTGCAAAAAAAACATCCCACCTATCTAGGAAGCCACATTACAACCCGAATAAAGACATATTTGATTACTCGATTTATTGCACTATCTAGCAGTGGATAGATGAGAAACTTGTCAAACATATGGTAAGTGCGCATCGGCCTTGAATTTGAGAGTTGTTACACAACCTAAACACTTGAGGGATGAGTGAAAACAAATATCGATGTGAGGTTCCCCTTTGATGATTTGATTGTTTTGATCGCGGTCTTGACTGTGCATTACATGTGGATCACTATGACTTTGATAGTTTTGAGACTTGTGAGGCATTGAAAAATTCGTATCTTGCATGGTGATTTGATGTTCTGTCTATAGAATAATCAAGGACGATTAATGGTTTATGTTTGGGGGAGTTGATAAGTTCGTTATTTCGCTAACTTATCAATGAGTTTTTGTCCATTTAGTGTTCAAGATGCGTGATTTTCATGTTTATTTGTGCATTTTTATGATTAGATGTTATGTAGGTGTTTGATGGTGTAATTTTGCAGGAAAATAGCCTAAGTTTGGAGCAAGAGGAAAAACAGAGCTACCGGCTCTGTTTCGACCGACGTGGAAGTTATTTCGATCGAGATGAGCCGTCGACATGAAACAGGCGTGGACCACGTGGGGGTCGATGCGGGATCTCCACGTCGACCGAGATAGACCTTATCTTGATCGACGTGGAAGGTCGAAACTAATGTGGCAAGTCGAGGAAGATTGTGTTGAGGAGAAGCGCGTGTTGACCGAGATGAACCTTATCTCGGTCGACGTGGACTGCTGTTTGGCGAAAATTAGATATTTTTGGCTATTTCCTTCTCAGTTTAATTGTATACCTTGTGGGGATTAATTGTACACCTATATATACACTTTAGTTCGAGTTTTCAGGGTTAGACACCTTAATTTAAGAATTGAATATTGTTCCAAGGCAGAAGTTTTATTTAGAGTTTTATTTTGGAGTTTGAAGACATTGTTGTGTTCTCGCAAGACTCTGATTCCGATCAATGCAAGTTTAATTCAGGTTTTATCTTTTCATAATATTATTTATTGTGATGATGATGAGCTAATTTATTAATCAGGTTCTAGGGTTAAAAATATATTCTAACTGTATGCTTATCTTTACTTGAATCAAATGCCTTTCCTTGTTTGATTTGTGAAATTCTGTGCTTTGATATAAACCTATGATTGTTGGCCACTTAATTAGGTTATGAGTTAATTAATTTGAGACTCAAAAGGTGAAAATTACTTAACAGGAAAAGAATTTTGCAATATAATTATTTATTCTTGTCTTAAAAAAGAGGGAATTAGATAATAGGAAAAATCTATTGTTTTATGGAGTTGTTGATATTTTCTTGAGACCGAAAGGGTAAAAAGATTTCGATAATCTACTTTGTGAATTGTCTGAAAAAGAAATATGCAATACTTTCTGAATTCCATCTTACAAGGAATTAAATTGGCATTTGATATTTTTATTGTGGCATTACAGGAAGAATAGTAATAAATCCCTAGAATCTGTATCTTTGCAATTGATTGAAATCCCGTTAAAATATTCTGTTTTTTGTTTGATTATTGTTTTGAACATCATTGTTTCTTTTAGTAAGTAATTTCATCAAAACCTTTCAAATTTGATCGCCTCAAACAATTTTCTAAGAAACTATAATTTAGTACTTAGGATGGTTCGATATTTTATTCCCTGTGGGATCGAAAATTTTTATTTGCCGCTATATTGTTAGCTCTGCTAAGTCGTTAATAATTTTAGCGATCAAGCGGCGATTTGAACAGCGTCTCAGCTACTTCAAATCGCTGATCGCAAGGGTACAAGGTCTTCCGCCTCCAGAGAGAACCATTCCGCGTGAAAGTTATGCGGAATCACCATTCGCACCGGAGATTGCAGAGGCCGAACTCCCAGATAGGTTAAACCCTCCGAGCTTCGCACTCTATGACGGCACCATGGATCTGGAGAATCATGTGGCGGTTTACAAGCAGAAGATCTTTGCGCTGGCGATTCCTAGTGCACGGCGCGAGGCGTGTATGTGCAAAAGTTTTGGATCAAGCCTTACTGAACCCGCTCTACAGTGGTTCATTAGCTTGCCGAAGGGGTCGATCTCGACGTTCTCTAAGCTACATCAATTGTTTCTCCGTTAGTACTAGAATAGTAGGAAATTGGACAAGCATCCGGATGATTTGTATGCCATAATCCAGAAGCCCGGGGAGCCACTTAGGGCGTACTTGTCAAGGTTCAATAAGGAGTTGGTGGCGGTGCCAAATTGCCCTAACAGTAATGCAGTGCGAGCCTTTACCAAAGGACTAGACGTTGACTCTGATTTGTACCAGGAATTGTCAATCTACCCTTGCCAAACTATGAATGATGCCCTTAACATGGCTTGGGCGCTTATTAAGTGGGAAGAAGATGAACCTTATCGCAAGGCACGACGCAGTGGAGGGCGACATGTGGTGGCACGAGAGGTGTGCCGACAGGAGAAGCGCAACCGCCGTCCCGCGCAGCCGCACCCATATAGCCGCCCATCCGGAAGCAGGCCGCCCCAGGTTAACACTTTAACCACCTACGAGCCGGATTGCACACTTCCAATCGAGCCCACGGAGGTGGTGCAGAGCGTGCTTCGCCAGATGCCAAAAAAAGGTCAGGTGGCCACAAAGGATGAAAACCGACCCTTCTATGAGAGATCTGAAGAAGTTCTGTGACTTTTGTAGTGATCACGGCCACACCACGGCAGACGGTCGAGCACTACGGTTGGAGGTCGTTGAGTTATTGAAGAAGGGTTTGCTGACGGAATTCTTGTCAGAAAATGGGAAGAGGACGTGGACTCGTGAAAAGCATCCCGTCTCGGTACAGGTCGAGGGAAGTCGACCTGACAAGCAGCCAATCCCAGTTCGAACTATAAATTGTATTACATAGGGCTTCGAGATTAGTGGGATCACCAGATCAGCAGAAAAGAGAGCCAGAAGGCAGGCCCCCGGATAGGTGCGGACGGTGCTAACTCCTACAGCGCATGCACCTATTGAGTTTACAGACAAGGATGTTCTGGAGTTAGCTCACCTGCTGATGATGCGCTGGTAATTTCCTTGTAGGTTTCGTACTGCCTTATCAAACGAATTCTCGTGGATAATGGTAGTTCGACGAACATTCTCTTCCAGCATGCGGTGAAAGAAATGAAGGTCCCGGAAGAGAGGATAGAGCAAAGCCAGACTCCGTTGATCGGATTCAACGGGGGGGGTACAGATGATGGAACGGACCGTAACCTTGCCAACCTATTGTGGATGAGCTCAGTATGACATTTCGTTCATGATTATCGATGCGCCCAGTGCATATAACGCACTCTTGGGGCGCCCGTGGCTTCATCAACTCCGGGCGGTCCTCTCTACGTACCACCAGTTGGTTAAATTTCCAACTTCGGAGGGAGTGTTCACCATGAAAGGGGAGAAAAGCGTTGCTAAAGAGTGCTACTATGCAAGCATTTAAAGCGGTGTGCTTGAAGCAGCACTTCTCAGCCGATCCAATGCTTCCACCAGTTGGCGAGGTTGGATGTTTGGTGGAAATACAGCTCGCCCCCCTGGATCCTACCAAGAGGACGAACATTGGCAGCGAGCTCAACCCCCGAGGTTCGAGATGAGCTCGTGCATTTCCTGAGCAGAGAGCGCGCAGTATGTGCATGGTCTCACAATGATATGGTCGGCATAGATCCCAAGGTGATGACACACCAGTTGCAAGTAGATTCGAGCGCAAGATCTATACAGCAACGGAGGCGGAAGTTCTCTTCGGAAAAGAATGATGCTATAAATGAAGAAATTAAGAAACTACTTGATATTGGATCCGTATGGGAGGTAAAATATCCAACTTGGTTGGCCAATGTCGTGGTAGTGAAGAAAAATGGGAAGAATCGTGTTTGTGTGGACTACACGGATTAAACAAGGCCTGCCCAAAATATCCGTACCCCTTGCCGCATATTGATAGCATTGTAAACGCCACCGCGGGCCACGAGTTTTTAAGTTTTATGGATGTGTTCTTAGGTTATAACCAAATTATGATGCACCCGGATGACCAGGAAAAAATGGCGTTTATGAAAAATAAGGGGATCTATTGTTATAAGGTGATGCCCTTCGGACTCAAAAATGCTGGTTCGACCTACCAGCGGTTGGTAAACAAGATGTTAGAGCCACTCATTGGCAAGACTATGGAGGTGTAAATTGATAACATGCTGGTAAAATTGAAGAAGACTTGCAAACACGTTCGAGATTTGAAACAAGCCTTCGATAATTTGAAACCCTAAAATATGAAATTGAACCCCGCGAAGTGCACAATCAGCGTGGCCTCGGGAAAGTTTTTGGGCTACATAGTAACTAATCGAGGGATAGAAGCTGACCCAGTGCAGATAAAGGCAGCAAAAGACCTAGCGCATCCTGAATTTTGTTTGATTTTCTTCGGATTTTTATGGATCACTCCAATTTTTCTGATGTTTATGCATCATTTCTTGCTGCTCCCTGATGCGGCTAAAAGTTCAATCAAATTAAACTCCAAGCTACACAAAGAATAAAATTTCTCAAATCTAGGTCCTTCTTCCCTTCGCCCGCTAGAATACCGAGATACTATGGCAAAATCTTATAGCTAGGTAAAATCAAATCGTTGAGTAGTTTTTTATCAACTAGGCAATCAATTTAAACCTATGCTATCAACATATGACAAACATGAATTAAACAAACAATCGACATTCAATCAATTCTTTCCACAAATTGGTAAACCAAAACAAGCAAATGCTCAAATTAGGAAGATAGGATGTTGAAATGAACATAGATGCAATCCAATTAGGTTAATCATTGATGTAAACACATTTTAATTCCTAATTGGATGAACTCTTACCCTACACTAGTTAACCCCCAGTCACGGTGAATCGACCGTAGATGATACTAAAATCCTCAAACAGCTACGTTATCGGATCCTAGACCACTCCTAAAAGCATGTAAATCATCGCCCTTTGCCCTATCTCCGCACAAGGATTAGATCAAGGAACACAAGAAGTCATACTATTCACGACACGCCTATCCGCGTGTTGGCTGCAATGATTGTGTCAATTATCATCTAGACTGGTTATTACCTACATCTAAATGAATAGGAACAAGCTCTAGTATGCTTCAATCACAAAGAGGAAGGTAAACAAGCAATTATCAAACCTAATCTTCATGCATCCTTATTCAAATCAACATCCAAATTGAATTAGAACATCATACCTCTCAATTGTAACAATACAAAGTTGAATTCAAATACATCCATTACAATTGATAAGTAGAGATTGGAAATCTTCCCCAATTGGATTTGTATGTCTTGATCTACCCCCTTGGATCTTCAATTCTCCTCCAAGGATTGATGAATTAAGCTCCTAGATACTCTAGGATTGAGATGACTTCGTGATGGAAAATGGAATCTAGGGAAAATTCTAGCTATCTCTAGTGAAAAATGACAAAAAGCTCTTCAAATAACTGAATTTTCCCCTTTTATAGGCAAGCAAACAGGGCCTCGGATTGCCTGGTCGAAGTATGGCTCGCCCGGTCAAAGCTGGAAACTGCCAAAATCCTGAAAAAACCCAGCCAGGCTCGGCTGAGCCTGCTGTCTGTTGGCCTGGCTCGGCCGGTCGAGCCCTCTGAACACCTCTGAACACCTTGCTTGGCCGGTCCTGCTCCTGCTCGGCCGGTCGAGCCCTCTGTAAGCCTCGCTCGGCCGTTCCTGCACCCGCTCGGCCGGTCGAGCTCTCCAAACTCCAAACACGTGCGATTTTCCTCCAAAACTCCACCAAAAATGCTCGTTTATGCCCAAAACCTATCCTACAACATCCAAAACACAAAAACACGAAAACGCAACCAAAACACGACAAAAACATATGATACGGAAGTAAAATAGCCACAAACAAGCATGTGCACACATCAAAATATAAGTCATTTTACGCACGTATCATAATCCCCCAAACTTAAACCTTTGATTGTCCTCAATCAAAACAAAGTAAAGCTATCAATCTACCTCATGCAATACCTCATAGCTCATCAAAGTTATCTTAGCATGTTCAAGTAAAACGAGATTATCACCTAACTTTGTAATGCGGTTAATGCTAAGGACATAAACCACTCATCAAAAATGGATACAAGAAACAAAAACACTCCCTTACGTGTTTAGGGATGATGAGATTTCACACAATCACAAGATATCGAGCTTGATTTCCATAGGCTTGTATCCATTCTCACCACTATACTACAACGAGTTAGTTTCTAGAATCAAAAATGTCTTTTCACGGGTTGTAACGTGGCTAACTAAAAGGTGGGTTATTTTGGGCCAAAGTGACTAAACTTCTCAATTTCCCAAAACCCCCAAACTTGTTCTTTTCGAACCACTACAAAACCCCCCCGAGGCTTTTCATTTCACAACATACTTTTTCTTTTTCTCTCTTTTTTTTTCTTTTCTTTTTCCTTTTCTTTTCGTTTTTATCACTTTTTTCAAATGCACCATCATTCTTTCATTTTGTCGGTGCCTCTCTTCCCAAATACTTGCACCAAAATTTTGTAGCTGCTCATTTTTCTAGGATCAACAACAATCCCTTATTTCATATCTTTCATGCCTCAACATTTCACATCAATACAAACCAATCAATTCCCATCCCAACTCTCATCACCGTATTCACCCTCATACTCTCTTTCCCCCCAACTTGGTCCTAATCATATCAAAGAAGATTCACCAATAAAGCTCAATCACGGGGGTCAAAGATACGAAAGGCAAAATAATGATGACAACCGCCTTATAATCCCGGTGTGAAAGGTAGGACTAAGAATCGATGGCCTAAGATCATTTTCTAGTTACACACTCATGCCAATAGATAGAGAATTGATGCAAGTTCTAGATCTCGTACTCTCAATCTTGCCACTCACAAACAATAAAGATATGACAATATCATGGCTCAAACCTCACAACTTTTTGTCAAGTCGTATGCATTAACCACACACAAAACTCGGCAATTCAAAAGTTAAACTTAAATCATGCTTCGAAAACTAGATTCCGCCCTATCATTGGTTGAGGTAAACATCCAACTTCACCAAGTTAATCATGATTCAAACCTCAAGTATAGTTCGGGTTCATCACACACACACAAGCACACAACAACCTAACAATCTATATTCAATGAACAAGTGACAAGAGAAGCGATAGAATGCGTTACCCATCGGTAGCCATGATCCAACCGTTCTCCCATGCCTTATTTGTACCTACTCAATAACAACACAAACACCACCAAACTACTGAGCATAAAACAAGCCATTAAAGCTCTCATATCCACCAAACTTTCCACAAACCAAATATCAACAATGATAAGACAATATCCACTAGCTCAACCATACAAACCACACCAATAATCCAATCCACAAACCATGCATAATAGGAAGTATTCAATCATTCCAACTCATTAATGATTCTATCCACAATCACAATCAAACAATCCTCTTCCAAATTCACTTCCAAAACCTCTTTCACCACCATTCCACTATCCTAAATCTATACACATAAATCATTTTTCCACTAGCTCCACCAAACATACCATCAAAACCAATGTTAAACAATCAAATCCATTCAACAAACTCAAACTCATGAGACTATCCATACAAATCATCAAGATGAGCATAATCCAAAATATTCATCTAAGGTAGAATATCAATATAGATACAACCAAATTGAATCAAATCCAATAAAGGGTCTATATCCAACAACTAAACTAAACTAAAGAAAACTAGGATAGAGGAAGAGAGGAGAGGAATAAACCAAGGCACCGGCTACCAGCACATCCCCCCAAACTTAGTCAAGTGAGACTAAGTTTGCAAAAATGGTGGACAGTGCATCGTCACTCCTCTCGATCTTGTAGCTCTTCCTACAAACACAAAAACAAACAAACTAAACATTTATTCAAAATCAAAGCAACTAAAAGCAATTAAACAAAAGAAATAAAATTGGTTGGGTTGCCTCCCAACAAGCGCTTCCTTAACGTCGGTTGCTAGACGACCTTACCACATCACCCATTATCAAAACTTGTGTGGGTTTTTAATACACCTTTCTCCTTTAATTTGCATTTACTTGGGAGCAATTTGTCCAAGGCAATCTTTCTTTCACCCCTATCATCTCTCCAAGGAATATTGATTATCTTAAAAATCTCGAATGTCCAAGGTGGTGATTCCTTCTTTGATTTGATCTCCAAGGCATCATCTAACGGAATCCAAATTATATACGTCTCGACTTGCCCCTCATTTGGATTAATCAACAACTTCTCATCACCTTCTTTTCTGATCAAATCATCCAATTCATACAGTTTGTCTCCTAGGATAACCTCCTTTTCCACCTTGTCTATCAATCTTGAAGGAATTGTAGGTGCCACATCGCCACATGGACTTTCCGCTAAAATTTCCACCTCATTTTTCTCATCATAAAGTTGCACCAAGGCCGGAACGTCTTGCATCTCCTCAATTGAAGGTTTCTTAATCTCACCATTCTTCTCGTCTTCAATAACTTGCAACTCCTCCTTGGTGCCTTCATCCTCTTTATCTTCTTGGAGTAAGGCTTCTCTTTCCTTCTTTGGTTCCTTTTCTAGAACCTCCACTATTCTCGTATCTTGAAATCTTACTTCCTTAAGCACCATTACCGCTTCCTCACCTTCATCATCCAAAATTTTATATCCTTCCACTCGAGGCTCCTCACTCACCTTCTTCAAGATTTCAGATAATTGCATTTTTAATTCCAAAAGGTTTCCCGTGAGCTTATCCTGTCTCCTCTTCAAAGCTTCCTGAGACGATCTCACTTCACTAACTCTTTCATGATCACGGCTTCCCCATTCATCACAATGAACTCTTGTCATGGATGGATTCCAAGTTTGGTTCTCATCAAGTCTACATGGAGCGTAGCCATTAGATGGGGGATAGTTCATGTTGTTCCGGAGGTCGCAATTCCCCCACTTATCTCCATATCTTTCATCTCTAAGCTCCACATCTTCATATCCCCAACTAGACTTCACAGTGTGGTCATGTCTCCTCTCTTCCATCCATGGGTAGCTACTATTTGACATTTCTTCAAATACCGACCGGAGTGGTCTCCGTGGTCGTTGTCTCTCCAACATCTTTGCTCTCATCTCATTCAATTCCCTTTGGAGATTTTTAAGCCTCTCCGAGTAAGTTCCTCGATGATTCTCCATTAGACACCTACAATAATCCAACAAACTCACAGTACCAACAAATACAAAAACAAACAACAAATTATTCCCACAAACAAAAACACAAACACCTAGCCTACAAGCTTCACTTTTCCCCCAATATCTAGCAACCTACTAAATGAAGTCCTCGGCAACGGCGCCAAAACTTGATGCGGCTAAAAGTTCAATCAAATTAAACTCCTAGCTACACAAAGAATAAAATTTGTCAAATCCAGGTCCTTCTTCCCTTCTCCCGCTAGAATACCGAGATACTATGGCAAAGTCTTATAGCTAGGCAAAATCAAATCGTTGAGTAGTTTTTTATCAACTAGGCAATCAATTTAAACCTATGCTATCAACATATGACAAACATGAATTAAACAAACAATCGACATTCAATCAATTCTTCCCACAAATTGGTAAACCAAAACAAGCAAATGCTCAAATTAGGAAGATAGGATGTTGAAATGAACATAGATGCAATCCAATTAGGTTAATCATTGATGTAAACACATTTTAATTCCTAATTGGATGAACTCTTACCCTACACTAGCCAACCCCCAGTCACGGTGAATCGACCGTAGATGATACTAAAATCCTCAAATAGCTACGTTATCGGATCCTAGACCACTCCTAAAAGTACGTAAATCATCGCCCTATGCCCTATCTCCGCACAGGGATTGGATCAAGGAACACAAGAAGTGGTACAATTCACGACACGCCTATCCGCGTGTTGGCTGCAATGATTGTGTCAATTATCATCTAGACTGGCTATTACCTACATCTAAATGAGTAGGAACAAGCTCTAGTATGCTTCAATCACAAAGAGGAAGGTAAACAAGCAATTATCAAACCTAATCTTCATGCATCCTTATTCAAATCAACATCCAAATTGAATTAGAACATCATACCTCTCAATTGTAACAATACAAAGTTGAATTCAAATACATCCATTACAATTGATAAGTAGAGATTGGAAATCTTCCCCAATTGGATTTGTATGTCTTGATCTACCCCCTTGGATCTTCAATTCTCCTCCAAGGATTGATGAATTAAGCTCCTAGATACTCTAGGATTGAGATGACTTCGTGATGGAAAATGGAATCTAGGGAAAATTCTAACTATCTCTAGTGAAAAATGACAAAAAGCTCTTCAAATAACTGAATTTCCCCCTTTTATAGGCAAGCAAACAGGGCCTCAGATCTCCCGGTTGAAGTATGGCTCGCCCGGTCGAAGCTGGAAACTGCCAAAATCCTGAAGAAACACGGCCAGGCTCGGTCGATCGAAGTTGGCTTGGCCGAGCCTGCTGTCTGTTGGCCTGGCTCGGCCGGTCGAAGTTGGCTCGACCGGTCGAGCCCTCTGAACACCTTGCTCGGCCGGTCCTGCTCCTGCTCGGCCGGTCGAGCCCTCTGTAAGCCTCGCTCGGCCGGTCCTGCACCCGCTTGGCTTGTCGAGCTCTCCAAACTCCAAACACGTGCGATTTTCCTCCAAAACTCCACCAAAAATGCTCGTTTATGCCCAAAACCTATCCTACAACATCCAAAACACGAAAACACGAAAACGCAACCAAAACACGACAAAAACATATGATACAGAAGTTAAATAGGCACAAACAAGCATGTGCACACATCAAAATATAGGTCATTTTACGCACGTATCACTCCCCTGCCTCCTTAATAAAAGATTTCATCCCCCACTTCCTTGTCTTTTTCTATTGATTCTTACCCACGGTTAAAACGGATCAAATCCTTTGTTTAACGATGGTGTTTCATTGTCTTAATTATTAATTTTACAAAAAAAATATACTTTAATTGATTTTTAAAAACAATAATGAAAAATTGGAGTTTTATCGATACAGGAATCGAAAGATAGTTATTTGTCGATTTTGGACCCTAAAGATTAATTATCAATTTAGGACTTGAAAGTTCAAGAAAATTCTCAATCTAGGACCCGAAAGATCATACAATTTTCAATCTAGTACCTCAATATCAGGTTCTGGATTGAGAATTATTTGATTTTTCGAGTTCTGGATTGACAAATCATCTTTCGGATCCTGAATTGATAATTAAACTATCTTTTGGGTCCTGGGTCTACAATTCTTCTAAAAAATTTTTAAGACTACAAACTATAGCTATTAATTAATAAATTTTAATAATAACATTTTGTTTAAAACTAAAAATAATTATTAAAAAATATTAAATGTAAATTAATATTTTATATAGTAAATTGGGAATAGAATATAAGTACTTTATACCATCTTATTTCATAATATTGAAAGAGTCAAAATCCTAAACAACCACTTTCACTAAATAAAAACCTTAAATAACCATTATTATGTGCACATTCAAAAAATAGTCATTTTCCAATATTACTCTTAATTTTACAAATGTGATTCTTACAATTAAAAAAAAAACTATCTGCTACAATTTAAATGCCATATTCAATATTTTCTTAAAAAGAATTAAATAATAAAATCACAAATGTTTTTTTTAGATTTGCAGTCCGAATTAATTTTTTATTGTAATAATTAATCGTAAATATGTTGCAAATAATTTTATACTAGTCATATAAAAGGTACTTTGCAATTTAATTATTTAAAACAAATAATTAAATGTAATAACAATAC
The DNA here is from genome assembly GCA_026898455.1 of Plectranthus barbatus. Classification (NCBI taxonomy): domain Eukaryota; kingdom Viridiplantae; phylum Streptophyta; class Magnoliopsida; order Lamiales; family Lamiaceae; genus Plectranthus; species Plectranthus barbatus. The sequence continues at coordinate 131,936 of JAPKLW010001625.1, read as the reverse complement.
ATCGAATACCAATTATTTTTATTTATAAAAAATCCAAATCACAAATAATATATTTAAATCACAAACGACATTACATCATCACCCATTTTTTTCAAAGTCGTACTTTTTTATCGCAAATTAAATTGCAAAGAATTTAAAATATTTTACTAAATTGCAAACCACTTAATCTTAGAAACAAATTATTTAAAATCAAATTGCAAATGACCATATTTCAATTTTACTTTGAATTGATTAATTTCATTACATTTATGAAAAAATAAATTAATAATTTTTAAACAAAAAAAAAAAGATCGCAAACTTAGAATTTGATTTTTCTAAAAAGTGGTCATTCAAATCTCAAGCACCATTCTATTATTTTTAATATATTATTTATAAAACATAAATTAAAATGGATTGAATGTCGATCGTAATTAGCTAATAAACTTTTTCAGTACAAATTTGAGTAATGAGATTGCAGTTATTACATGAATAATTGCTTAAATTAAAAATCTGGAAAAAGTAGATTAATAGTAGGGATAGTTTTTAAAATTCACATAATTTTGGCTATTACTTGCATATATACATAATTGTGGCTATTTAAGGTTTTTTTATAATGAAAATGGCTATTTTGAAGTATTTCCTCATATTAAAATATAAGTAATAAAATTTATATTCAATAGTGATGTGTTTGGAATTTAATTAGATCAGCAAAAAAAAATATATTTTTCCAATTTATTATTTGTTAATTATGATATAAAAAAGAAACATTATAACCATTGATTGAGTATACATAAAAGCCTAAGAAATTCTATTAATTTCTACAATAAATCATGTATATATTTGATTATGATTACAAATTATATTTGATGATGATTACAGATTGAGTATACAATAGTAATGTTATGGGACGGAGGGAGGATATAATATAACCCTTAAAATTAATGCAAGAATTTCTTCAATTCAATTTCAAATTAAATGATCGTGGGTAAGTTACGTGACATGGTCCCAACTAAATATATTTTGAGGTCACGAATTATTAGATTAATCATATAAAAATGCTCAATTGCTTATATCTATTATAATATTAATTTTATAATCAATTCTAATTATTATTAGTTTTCTAATTTATTATAACATCAGTCATGGGCACATTCACATTGTTTATTGTGGATATGTGAACATTTCTGATATCATATAACACATACCCGATTCATAAATGAATTTTATTCAAACATATAATAATATGGACAGATTTTTCATAAGACAATCTTATAAATCAAAACTTACAAAATAATTTTCATCTTATGCCGAATACTAATTGTTAGGCTCGGAAATATAAAAGACCAAAATATAGAGGCCCAATGTTTCAGCCGAAAAATATCATGGGTCTAGCCCACAGATCCGAGGTCATATATGGTAATTCTAATCGAAGCAGTTCAAAGAAGTTCGATAGACGGAATTCGACAAGGAGGCAGTTCGAAGAGTTGATGAATGCAGCCCTAATAATGGCAAATATAATTATGGAAAGCGAATCTCTCGGAAACTGATGACCAACGAATGAAATCGGCAATAAAGGCCAGCAGAAATAACGGAATTAAAGGGGGAAGCCGTTATATGGAGCTCTATATATATTTTGGGAAAAACACATTTGGAGGCTAATCGGAAATTAAGAAAAGGAAGCACGATCATTGAGCTAAGTCCAAAAATACCAAAGCATTGTAGTTCGGAGAAGTTCGATTCGCCCAAAATCTCTTTTTTCTTTCATTTTGTGTTAATTCAATTATGTCGCTTGCTACGTTAATTATATTTTCATCAGCCATTCTGTCATTTTCATATTTAAAAATTCAATTTTTTCTTGGGCTTCTTACTAAACACAAAACACCCGCAACAATTTGGCGCCCACCGTGGGGCCCAAGAAAAAGGTTATACTAACATTTGCTGCAAGAAATGGCGGAAGGCAGGAACAAGACCAACCCCATGGAGCTGGTTGCCGACGGGACCCCCCCGGCTGAAGGCGGCGCATCGCTCGGGGCAGGTAGAGGACTGAGTCAGGGTCGAGGCATGCACTCGGTTGCAGGCCTTGAAAGTGAGGTTCCATTAGGTCGAGGACGAACGACAACAGCTGGACGCGGAGCGAAGCAGCCTAGTGAATCATTGGATGACATGAGGCATGCCTTTAACGTGACACCGCTCAGTTAGCTATCATTTCCTCCACCGCAACCATCGTTGATGTAGGATCCTTATGTGGCGCAATTTGTAAGTCAGGTCCAGGCGGGCCGAGGCATAATGGAGAAACTGGGGGCCCAGGTGGAAGCAGTGACTCAGAAGTGCCAAGTGCATGAGCAGGATAACCGGCGGTTACACCAGCTCGCTGCGCAGCTAATAGTGGAGGAACCAGGTCGCACTAGTAGAGCCCGAGTGGAGACGAGTTCAATCAGGCCGCTGGGGATGAGACCGATTGTAATGCCCCTAACTGACCTTCCCTAATTTGGGGTCGCGTTACATTGATGTTCAGGTTTTATCAACAATTTCCCCATTATAATAAACAGAAGTCTTAAATAAATTGAAAGATAATTAAATAACATCTAAAGTAGTACTTCGAATCCGAGTTTAAGGGCAACATTCAAAAATTTCAATCATTCAAAATATGGGAAGGATAGAACAGAGCTTGTAGCAGCGTGTGTGAACGTGATGGAGATATGCATATGAAGATGCATATCTCATGATCAAGGGATTTCAAAACTCTTCATGTCGCCTGTTTACACCCCTGCTCGCCCATCCTTGCCGCTCAACCTGCATATTTTAGAAATAATACGAGGGGCTGATTACTAATGTACCCAATGAGAAACATGCCCGAAAACATACATTATATAAGAGAAGTTCTATGAACTCACACAGATAGACACGGGGTTTTGTTGAAAGGAACCGTGCTATCTAAAACATTTTTATTTTGCACGCGTTACATGTTATCATATCTATTCTGGTGTTGTAACTGGAAGTTGGCCGGCTTCCAAATTACGATGATCAGTTAGGAATGCAATATACACTCAACCTACTGTCATCTAAGTGCACTAGTCTCAGCAACCCATTTTGAGACCCGATAGTTTAAACATCACTGGATCATAAGAAACGAGAGGGCTTTTCACCTCACTTCAATAAACATGTGGGGACAGTTCACCCACTTCACAATAATGTGGGGGCTTTTACCCCACATCACTAAATGAGTTCTAGCACAGTTAAAAAATTCTGGTTCTAAACTCATTAGTATAACTCTCTGCCGATGGGAATCGATAGAGGATAGATATAATAGCACAAAACATGCATAACATCTCATTTAAAACAAAACATTTTATACACATTTTGAAAAGAATGCACACGTTTGCTTTTATACTTAAATAGTTTCCCACCTGGTGTTTGACTTAAAGTTTAGATGCTCTCCCGCTAGTATGAGCTTAACTGTTCCTCGCTTTTAGTCTCCTATAGTCAATCAGAAATAACCAAGTTAGAGCTGATGATCTAGGACAATGATTACTCAGCAATTTCTAATAATATTATTCATGCTTTTCTAACCATATATTGACCATTAACTCAATCAAGACTCGAAATGAATTAAGATCAAACAATCGAATCAAGTTTCTCCCCTTTTGAAACTCTGTGTCGACCGATAGGGTTTTGTGTCGATCGACACAACCCATCTCGACACAGCATTTGGGTCGACAGCTTCCCTGTCGACACATCTCTATCAATCGAAACACGCCCCATCGATCGATAGGGGTGTGTCGATTACCTCCTCTCGGCTGGCGTCTCTGTCGGTCGAAACACAACCTGTCGACCGATATGAGTGTTCGACAACCCAAGCTCGACGCGCGGCTTCTGTGCCGATCGAAACACATCCTGTCGGCTGACAGGAGTGTTCGATCTCCCTCCTTCGACAAGCAACCTCTGTGTCAATCGACACAATTCCCTATCGATCGACACAAATCATCTTCTTCGACTCCCTCGCGGCTGAACCTGCAACTTCGACGAAAACCCTTCCCCACACCTCCGATTTAACATGCAAACACATATTTGAGGTCCCTAAACATCCTAGAACACGAATAACACCTCAAAACTCGAATTAAATATGAAAAATGGGGTTGGATGGAGGCTCATCGGAACACCTCAAAACTCGAATTAAACCTTTCTGGCTACCCGATTGTTCTCTACAACATCAGGAACACGCCTAAATCGTCAAAACTCAATTCCATCGCCATTTAAACAAGATTCAAACAAAAACTCAAATTCTAAAACATGAAAAATGCCCTACCTTCTCTCTTCGATATCTTGGTCGTTTCTCCACTTCACGGCATCCATCTTATATCAAATTGAAGCTGGAAGAAAGAGCTACGTGATGGTGGTGTTGGTTTGGTCGAAGGTGTCCGAAGTTGGCCTGAATCTCGTCGGAAAAGTGATGAGTTTGGGGAAGGTTTGGGAGCTCTCAACTTTTTCTCTCTCTAGAATGAAGGCGAAGGAGTGGAAATGGTCTAAAATTCCCTATATATTTGTCCAAATATCCTATTACCACCCTATATAATTGATAAGCTCATTATTTTACTCGCTTATCTATATTATTTTCAACTATTTTATGTAGTTTTATTGAGTTTATATATATATTATGTGCATGAGTCTATATTAGGTGGTATTATACGCGTTTTGGTGTTTTTGCAGGTTTTAGGCCTATGTTCACGAGTAATCCGTTCCGGAAGCAGTGACGTGTAAGAGTAGCAGTGACGATTTCGTCCACAAGAGGAATTCGAGCTATTGGCACATGTCAATGGATGATTCTTTGAGTTAGCTCTCAAACGCAACTAGAATCGGGTCAATCGGAGTTCGAAGGAGAAAGTTATGGCCAAAACCGTGAGACCGCGCAGAAGGGCGAAGAGCTGCGTCGACAGATACCAACTGGCATCGATCGACGAAGACCAAGAACTCCCGTCGATCGACGGGGATCAGCCACAATTGACACGAGGTCTTCTGCTGGAGCGAAAATCTGATTAAATTCGGATTTATTAATATCTTTAGCCCTAGATCTGATAGGATACACATCCACCACTATAAATACCTATTAAATTCGACTTTTTGAGGCATGCAATCATATTTTAGAGTTCTTTAGAGTTTGGAGACTTGGGAAACACGAAACCCTTTTATTTTCTTGTAAGCTCTTTACTTTTATGCAATTTAATATGTTTTCTTTTGGATTTCTATCTGCGATGAGTGGCTAGAAACCCTAGCGGGTTCTAGGGGTTGATATTATTATGGATGCATGTTAGGATTAATTAATTAGGTTTATGATTCCTGTGTTTATTTCATAATTCTAGATTAATTCAAGGACCGAGAGGTGACGATTAATTTAGATGTCTAGCTATTGATAGAAGGACTGAGAGGTGAATATTAATAGTGGGAATAGGAATACATGATACGATCTACACTATCCAAACAGATGTACTAGACGTAGGAATTAAACTGATTTGCTTATCGGATTGACTAATTTGGTGTACTTTGAGACCGAGCGAAGATGAGTCACTAATTAGTAATCTAGGTTATATTTGCCAAACAAGGAAATATAGCATTGTTGTAGTATTCCACCTGTTAAATTAATTGATTCCACACGTTATCCATAGTAAGAGTTCTTCCCTAGAATCTGTGCTCCTTTAATTTGCTTTCAAAACTCCTTTAATTTTCAAGTATTGTTATCTTTATTTTCCAAATCAAAACCCTAATTTTCTGTTCACTCAAACAATGAATCTTAGGATTATAGATAGTACATAGGATAATTTCCCCACACAATTCCCCTGGATCGATAACCTTAGGGTTTACAAATTTATTTGCCGCTGTTATTATAATTAATCTGTTAGAAATAGCAGTGATCAAATTGGCGCCGTTGCCGGGGAATTGTTAGATTTTATCTTGTTACTAGTTCGTTCTAGGATTTGCTGGATTGAGTTTTTTTTATTGTACGTGTCCGTGTGTGAGTTTTCGTTTCCGCATCTCGCGTCGATCGATGCTAGGTGGCGTCGATCGACGTCGACCACTTTGCAGCATCGATCGACGGACACCTTTCCTCGATCGACGCCGACCACTCTTTTGCAACGATCAACATGTATCCATGTCGATCGACGCCAGACTTATTCTACCTATTTCCTGTGCAGGTGCATGAACACGCGAGCCAAAGGAAAAACGCTTGAAGCCTTTGTCCCTGAAATTGAAGCAACCTGCAGGAAAATCAAAAAGAAAGGAAAAGAAAAACAACGAGAGATGGCTGAGAATCTCGAAGCACCTCTGCAAAATATGACTCCCGAGGAGCAGAGGCAATTTGTGAATGAAGTACAGCAGCTGAGAGCACAATTGCAAGCAGCCCAGGCTACTCAAGCGGAACAAGCTGCGAGATTGGCAGAGTTGAACAATAGGCAGATTGTGGTTCCGCAAAGGTCCATCTTGGACCGATTCCTTCCACAACAAGCAGAGGCCGGATTCAGCGTTGGCATTGATGCCAACAACTTCGAGCTGCGCACAAGCCTTATTCAGATGGTGCAGCAGAACCAGTTTGGGGGAAGAGCTGTAGAAGATCCTTATACTCACCTCAACCAATTCATTGAGGTGTGTAACACTGTGAAGCAGAACGGAGTAACCCAAGATGTGATCAGGATGAGACTGTTCTCGTTCTCACTCAGAGAGGAGGCACGGTCTTGGTTTTCTGGACTGGATAAGAGTCAGATCGGGACATGGGAGTAGCTTCGAGTAGAGTTCCTTACCAACTAATTCCCACCGAGCCTGCTGCTGAAGAGGAAAGCTGCCACACTACTTTCAAGCAGATGTATGACGAGTCACTCTACGAGGCCTGGAAGAGATACAAAGAGCTTCTACGACTCTGTCCTGGACATGGCATCGATCTGGAGATGCAAGTGTGTCATTTTTATGAGGGACTGAACCCTCACATGAAGGAGCTGGTTGATGCATCTGCCGGAGGAATAGTGATGAAGAAGAGTGGTGCAGAGAGTATGAGATTGCTGGCTGATATGGCTCTGAATAGCCACCAATGGCCAAGTGATAGGCAGCTAACAGTCAAAGCCATTGAGACAAAGCCAGAATTTGACGTGGTCGCTAAGGTGAAATAGCTCCGGGAGGAGATTGAAAAATTGGGCACATCACAAGTTATAGAGCCAGCATGGGCATAGTACCCGTAGAGGCTGACTACATCAACAGGGGTGCAAGCAGTTCGTCTGGAACTGCCGGTACGGAGGTGAATTACATTGGCGGTGGTTATCACAATAACTACCGAGGCAATCAAGGGTACCAGTACAACCATGGTCGATCGCACCCTGGTTTTTCATATGCTAACCCCTCTGCTGCAGAACACCCTCCGCCTGGTTTTGATGCAGGTGCAGGAGGAGAGATCGTGGAAAGGAAGAAATCCGTGCTAGAGGAGACGCTCGAGAAGTTCATCAAGAGCTCTGACAACCGGTTTGGGAAAGTAGAAACCGAGGTGAAGGGAATGGCAAACCACATGCAGCTGATGACGAAACATCTTCAGATGATAGACACACAATTGAGCCAGATTTCCACCACACTCGGCAACCAACACAAGCCTGGACAGCTCCCGAGCACAACGGAGGTGAACCCAAAGGCCCAAAAAGACTGCAAAGCTATTACTCTGAGGTCTGGGACGAGCTACAAGGGTCCCGAGATGGCTGTGGATGATTCTGGAGGCGAAAAAGAGCAAAACCGCGCAGGAGATGAAGCCTCGTCGATCGATGGACCTGCCACATCGATCGATGAAGAAGAAAAAGGCCCTTCGATCGACGCTACCTTACGTCGATCGACGTTGAAATCTGTTCCAGACACGAAGCAGAAGCAGTCTGAAGATAAACTCCCTCCTTTGCCTTTCCCACAAAGGTTCGCGAAGCAGAAAGAGGACGAGAAGTTCTCCAGATTTGTGGAGAACCTGAAGAAGGTCAGCATCAACATTCCGCTGATCGAAGCACTGAAAGAAATCCTGGGGTACATGAAGTACCTCCGGAAGCTGATGAGTGGAAAGAAGCAGTTCGTGGAGAATGAGACGGTGAAGATCCACGAGCAGTGCAGCCTGCTACTTCAAAAGCAGGTGCCCATCAAGAGAAGCAATCCTGGATGCTTCTCTATTCCGGTTGAGATTGGGGGACACACATTCGAGAGAGTACTATGTGATACTAGGGCCAGTATCAACCTGATGCCGTACTCCATCTACAAGCGTCTCAACATCGGAGAGATGAGGTCCACGACGATCTCCCTGCAGATGGCGAACCGGTCTGTGTCCCGCCCGAAAGGTATGCTAGAGGATGTGCTCATTCGCGTGGGCCATCTCATTTTTCCTGCAGATTTTGTGGTGCACGAGATGAAGGAGGACAAGAGCATGCCCATGATCTTGGGGCGTGAATTCCTCGATACTAGCGCTGCTCTCATTGACTGTCGAGGCGACGAGATCACACTCCGGGCGAATGATGAAAAGATCACCTTTGTGATCGACAAGAACAAGAAGAAGACGGAGTGCAATTGAATCTCCACTACTGACGAAGGAGATGAATCTGAAGAGGAAGAAGTCGCTGCCATTGAGTGGGAGCAAGGAAACAATGGGGTAGCAGTTTCAACTGCGCCACCTTTTTCTGAGCTCACCACCATTATCAAAGACCGGAAAGTCTACTTGGTGGATGCCAAAGGTCGGCGAGTCTGGACCCGACCTCCTTGGCAGTGATTTGAGGTATCGTCGAGCTGCGACGTTAAATCAAGCACTTGTTGGGAGGTAACCCAACCCTTTCCGTAATTTCTTTTTTTAATTTTCATTTTTTTTATTTTATTATTTCAAATTTCTGCTTTTATTTCTTTGTTAACAGTTTTTTTTTCAGTTAATTATAAAAAAATAAAAAAAAGGGAGATCGGCTCGACGTCGATCGACGCAGCCTGGCGTCGATCGACGCCGAGCAGCCCGGCGTGATACACTTCGATCCACGAAGGGATCGACAAGAAGGCTTCAAGTCAATCGACGCGAAGTGCCAACAGCCACTATTTCACGCCCGCAATGTCTGAAGACTCCGGGGGATAAAAAGTTGATGTCTGAGATCAACTACCAGGTATCGCTCCCTCTTTTGTCTGATTTTCAAACTTATTCCACTCTTCGAGTTGGAAATAAGTTTGGGGGGATGTGGACAAGAGATGGAACGTTCTATCTTTTATTTATTCTGCTTTCCGTATTTAAATTTTTCCTTAATTTTTAAAATTTTATTCTATTTTGCGGGGAAAATTTTTTAGTTTTGAAATAACCCGAATGAGATTGTGAGATTAGAATTGGTTGAGGGTTGAGTTTGAGTTGATTGTGATTGTGGTTAGATGCCTATGAATGTAGAATACCGCATGATAGGATTGATCTGACGCTTATTCTTGCATGCTGATTGAGCTGATTTGAAATTGACTGTGGAAGAAAATTTTTGAACCCTTGTGTGAGAAATTTGAGTCTTTATTCGTTTGATGTGAGATTCACATGTGTGTTTTTATTTCTCTAGAACTTGCCTATTTTCTGTGTTGAGACTGCATAGTGTGCACAAGTTTAGGAAATGATCTTAGGCCATCTTTGATAGCCCAATTCCCTAAACACTGTCCCTTCACATTAAATTTTCCCTAGTTAGCCACTTTTGAACCTATACAAAATTTTTCTTTCCTTGTCTATGAGATTAAGAAGAAGTATTGGTTTTGCTCATGTCTTGAGTTGTGGTATATGAGGTGGAATGATTGTGATATGGAGATAAGATAATCTAAATTAGTGGTGAAAAGATGTGTGAAAAATAAGCTCAAAGCAAAATAATTAGAATTCTCATAAGCTCTCTGAAAAGAAAAGAATACAAAATTATGTAAAGAGCATAAGAGATTCAAAATGAGCTAGAAAAAAAAAAGAAGATGTTGTGTATTTGTTGATATATTTGAGGAGAAGGTAGGATGATGAATAGATGGTGGTTGCATTGGTTGAGAATGATCAACTCAATTTAATTTAGTCACTTGGCCAAATTTTCCCTACCCTTCACAAACAGCCTACATTACAACCTATTGAAAGTCCTTTTTGATTCTAGACTCGTGTACACATTCTAGCAGTGGAGATATTAGAAAATTTGCAAGCCTATGGTAGAAATTTCTTCATACATGTTGTTGAGTGCTTTCATCTATACCTTAAACACTTGAGAGTTGAGCGATACAATTCCCGTAAGTTCTTCCAATGTTGATGAATTTTCTGTCTCTTTCAAATTGCTTGTGTGTAGTGGATTTTTGATTCTTGACTGTGATGAATCTTGTGAGGCATTGCACTTTGATCGCATGATCTTTTGAAATCTTTCTTGCCTATTGATTGAGGACAATCAAACGTTCAAGTTTGGGGGGTTTGATAAGCTCATTATTTTACTCGCTTATCTATATTATTTTCAACTATTTTATGTATTTTTATTGAGTTTATATATATATTATGTGCATGAGTCTATATTAGGTGGTATTATGCGCGTTTTGGTGTTTTTGCAGGTTTTAGGCCTAAGTTAAGGAGAAATCCGTTCCGGAAGCAGTGACGTGTAAGAGTAGCAGAGACGATTTCGTCCACAAGAGGAATTCGAGCTATTGGAACATTTCAATGGATGATTCTTTGAGTTAGCTCTCAAACGCAACTGGAATCGGGTCAATCGGAGTTCGGAGGAGAAAGTTATGGCCAAAACCGTGAGACCGCGCAGGAGGGCGAAGAGCTGCGTCGACAGATGCCAACTGGCATCGATCGACGAAGACCAAGAACTCCCGTCGATCGACGGGGATCAGCCACGATCGACGCGAGGTCTTCTGCTGGAGCAAAAATCTGATTGAATTCGGATTTATTCATATCTTTAGCCCTAGATTTGATAGGATACACATCCACCACTATAAATACCTATTAAATTCGACTTTTTGAGGCATGCAATCATATTTTAGAGTTCTTTGGAGTTTGGAGACTTGGGAAACACGAAACCCTTTAATTTTCTTGTAAGTTCTTTACTTTTATGCAATTTAATATGTTTTCTTTTGGATTTTTATCTGCGATGAGTGGCTAGAAACCCTAGCGGGTTCTAGGGGTTGATATTATTATGGATGCATGTTAGGATTAATTAATTAGGTTTATGATTCCTGTGTTTATTTCATAATTCTAGATTAATTCAAGGACCGAGAGGTGACGATTAATTTAGATGTCTAGCTATTGATAGAAGGACTGAGAGGTGAATATTAATAGTGGGAATAGGAATACATGATACGATCTACACTATCCAAACAGATGTACTAGACGTAGGAATTAAATTGATTTGCTTATCGGATTGACTAATTTGGTGTACTTTGAGACCGAGCGGAGATGAGTCACTAATTAGTAATCTAGGTTATATTTGCCAAACAAGGAAATATAGCATTGTTGCAGTATTCCACCTGTTAAATTAATTGATTCCACACGTTATCCATAATAAGAGTTCTTCCCTAGAATCTGTGCTCCTTTAATTTGCTTTCAAAACTCCTTTAATTTTCAAGTATTGTTATCTTTATTTTCCAAATCAAAACCCTAATTTTCTGTTCACTCAAACAATGAATCTTAGGATTATAGATAGTACATAGGATAATTTCCCCACACAATTCCCCTGGATCGATAACCTTAGGGTTTACAAATTTATTTGCCGCTGTTATTATAATTAATCTGTTAGAAATAACAGTGATCAAATTGGCGCCGTTGCCGGGGAATTGTTAGATTTTATCTTGTTACTAGTTCGTTCTAGGATTTGCTGGATTGAGTTTTTTTTATTGTACACGTGCGTGTGTGAATTTTCATTTCCGCGTCTCGCGTCGATCGACGCCACCTAGTGTCGATCGACGTCGACCACTTTGCAGCGTCGATCGACGGACACCTTTCCTCGATCGACGCCGACCACTCTTTTGCAACGATCGACGTGAATCCACATTGATCGACGCCGGACTGATTCTACTTATTTCCTGTGCAGGTGCATGAACACGCGAGCCAAAGGAAAAACGCTCGGAGCCTTTGTCCCTGAAATTGTAGCAACCTGCAGGAAAATCAAAAAGAAATGAAAATAAAAACAACGAGAGATGGCTGAGAATCTTGAAGCACCTCTGCAAGATATGACTCCCGAGGAGCAGAGGCAATTTGTGAATGAAGTATTGCAGCTGAGAGCACAATTGCAAGCAGCCCAGGCTACTCAAGCGGAACAAGCTGCAAGATTGGCAGAGTTGAACAATAGGCAGATTGTGGTTCCGCAAAGGTCCATCTTGGATCGATTCCTTCCACAGCATGCAGAGGCCGGATTCAGAGTTGGCATTGACGCCAACAACTTCGAGCTGTGCACAAGCCTTATTCAGATGGTGCAGCAGAACCAGTTTGGGGGAAGAGCTGTAGAAGATCCTTATCCTCACCTCAACCAATTCATTGAGGTGTGTAACACTGTGAAGCAGAACGGAGTAACCCAAGATGTGATCAAGATGAGACTGTTCTCGTTCTCACTCAGAGACGAGGCACGGTCTTGGTTTGCTGGACTGGATAAGAGTCAGATCGGGACATGGGAGGAGCTTCGAGCAGAGTTCCTTACCAACTACTTCCCACCGAGCCTGCTGCTGAAGAGGAAATCTGCCATCACTACTTTCAAGCAGATGTATGACGAGTCACTCTACGAGGCCTGGAAGAGATACAAAGAGCTTCTACGACTCTGTCCTGGACATGGCATCGATCTGGAGATGCAAGTGTGTCATTTTTATGAGGGACTGAACCCTCACATGAAGGAGCTGGTTGATGCATCTGCCGTAGGAATACTGATGAAGAAGAGTGGTGCAGAGAGTATGAAGTTGTTGGCTGATATGGCACTGAATAGCCACCAATGGCCAACTGATAGGCAGCTAACAGTCAAAGCCGTAGAGACAAAGCCAGAATTCGACGTGGTCGCTGAGGTGAAAAAGATCCGGGAGGAGATTGAAAAATTGGGCACATCACAAGTTACAGAGCCAAGCATGGCCATAGTACCCGTAGAGGCTGACTACATCAACAGGGGTGCAAGCAGTTCGTCTGGAACTGCCAGTACGGAGGTGAATTACATTGGCGGTGGTTATCACAATAACTACCGAGGCAATCAAGGGTACCAGTACAACCATGGGCGATCGCACCCTGGTTTTTCATATGCTAACCCCTCTGCTGCAGAACACCCTCCACCTGGTTTTGATGCAGGTACTGGAGGAGAGATCGTGGAAAGGAAGAAATTCGTGCTAGAGGAGACGCTCGAGAAGTTCATCAAGAGCTCTGACAACCAGTTTGGGAAAGTAGAAACCGATGTGAAGGGAATGGTAAACCACATGCAGCTGATGACGAAACATCTTCAGATGATAGACAAACAATTGAGCCAGATTTGCACCACACTCGGCAACCAACACAAGCCTGGACAGCTCCCGAGCACAACGGAGGTGAACCCAAAGGCCCAAAAAGACTGCAAAGCCATTACTCTGAGGTCTGGGATGAGTAACAAGGGTCCCGAGATGGCTGTGGATGATTCTGGAGGCGAAAAGGAGCAAAACCGCGCAGGAGATGAAGCCTCGTCGATCGACGGACCTGCCACGTCGATCGACGCAAAAGAAAAAGGCCCATCGATCGACGCTACATTACATCGATCGACGTTGAAGTCTGTTCCAGACACGAAGCAGAAGCAGTCTGAAGATAAACTCCCTCCTTTGCCTTTCCCACAAAGGTTCGCGAAGCAGAAAGAGGACGAGAAGTTCTCCAGATTTGTGGTGAACCTGAAGAAGGTCAGCATCAACATCCCGCTGATTGAAGCACTGAAAGAAATCCTGGGGTACATGAAGTACCTCATGAAACTGATGAGTGGAAAGAAGCAGTTCGTGGAGAATGAGACGGTGAAGATCCACGAGCAGTGCAGCCTGCTACTTCAAAAGCAGGTGCCCATCAAGAGATGCGATCCTGGATGCTTCTCTATTCCGGTTGAGATTGGGGGACACACATTCGATAGAGTACTATGTGATACTGGGGCCAGTATCAACCTGATGCCGTACTCCATCTACAAGCGTCTCAACATCGGAGAGATGAGGCCCACGACGATCTCCCTACAGATGGCGGACCGGTCTGTGTCCCGCCCGAAAGGTATTTCATCCCCTCACCCTTATAAAAATTTCATCCCGAAATTTACAAAACTTTGAAAAGCTCGGGATATATCTCCTTCATCCTATCTTCTAGCTCCTATTTTGCTTCTTCATGCCCATGGTGACTCCAAAGCACCTTCACGAGCGGAATTTACTTATTCCTCAGCTCTAGAATCTTACGATCCAAAATAGCTTCCGATCACTCTTTCTACTATAGGTCTAGACTCAAAACCTCCTCCTCCTGAAGGATCACATGTCTAGGATCATATACATACTTCCTCAACTGAGACACATGAAACACATTATGAATATTACCCTAACTCGGGGGTAGTGCTAATCTGTATGCCACTGGACCAATGCGCTCTAGTATCTCATACGGTCCCACGCACGGTCGCAGTGTACCCTTCACTCCAAATCGATTTATTCCTCTAGAAGGCAAGACTTTGAGAAATACCTTATCCTCTACCTCAAAGCATAGCTCGGCCCTCTCGAGTCGGCATAGGACTTCTGCCTACTATGCGCTTCTCTGATCCTCTCCCAAATCTGACGGACTATCTCGATAATTTTGCTCACAACGTCTGGTTCAATAACTTTTTCGTTCTCCTACCTCGTCCCAATAGAGAGGCGAATGCCACTTCCTTCCATACAGAGCCTCATAGGGAGCCATTCCGATTGTTTCCTGATAACTGTTATTATAAGAGAACTCAATCGAAGGCAGAATCGGGTCCCAACTGCTTCCTCTGTCCAAAACCACCGTTCTCAGCATATCTTCGAGAGTTTGGATGGTCCTCTTGGATTGACCATCTGACTGAGGGTGAAACGCCGTACTGAAATTCAGGCGAGTCCCCAACTCTTGTTGTATGCTCATCCAAAATCGAGAGGTAAACTTCGCATCTCTATCAGACGTAATGGATTTTGACACTCCATGCAGTCTGACTATCTCTCAAACATATATTTGAGCTAATTTATCTAACCCATAGTTTACTCTAATTTGCAAGAAGTGAGCACTCTTAGTCAGATGATCCACTATTACCCATATCACCGTAATCCCTTTCTGTAACTTAGGCAACCCTGCCACAAAATCCATGGTGATATGTTCCCATTTCCACTCAGGGATGTCTAACGGCTGCAACTTCCCATATGGCCGTTGATGTAACGCCTTGACTTGCTGACATGACAAGCATTTCTCTACGTACAAAGCGACTTCCTTCTTCATACCATCCCACCAGTACTTGGTTTTCAAATCTTGATACATTTTAGTACTTCCTGGGTGAGTGGTATACTGCGTATCAAGTGCCTCACTCAAAATCTCGTTCCTTAGCTCCTCACTGGTTGGCAACAAGATTTTGTTTCTGAACAATAGTGCATTGTCAGGTGCTTCCGATATTCTCCCACTGGCTTGACCTTCAGCTTCTGACTCAAATTCTCAATTTCTGTGTCTCCCTTCTGTGCCTCAATAATTCTTTCTCTTAAATCCAGCACCACGGTCAAAGCTGCTACATCGCACTTCTTCCTCTCCGAAGGCGATATCACTTCTAGACTGAGTTTATCGAACTTCCTGATTAGTCTGACCTCTCTCGTAAGCATGCAACCTAATTGTGCTTCTCCTTTCCTACTCAAAGCATCGGCCAAAGAATTTGCCTTGCCTGGGTTATAATTTATCGTCAAGTCGTAATCATTCACAAGTTCTAACCATCTCCTCTGCCTCATATTCAGATTCTTTTGTTCGAAGAAGTACTTCAAACTTTTATGATCAGTGAATATGGCACACTTCACACCATAGAGATAGTGTCTCCAAATCTTCAGAGCATGGATTACTGCCGCTAACTCCATATCATGAGTCAGATAATTTACTTCATGCGGTCTTAACTGCCTTGACGCATAAGCTATCACCTTCCCGTCCTGCATCAATACACAACCTAGCCCATTCTTCAATGCATCAGTGTAAACCTCAAAGTTCTTGTCTGATTCTGGCACTGCTAAGACTGGCGCGGTTGTTAACAATTATTTCAGCTTCTAAAAACTCTCCTCACACTCCTCTGATCATACAAACTTCACACCTTTATGCAATAACTGCGTCATCGGCTTCGCAAGAATCTCCTGTAATATCCTGCCAAACCCAGAAAACTGCAAATTCGTTCGGTCTCGTCGGTGATTTCCAGTCTATCACCATTTGAATCTTGGCTGGATCTACTTTGATTCCGTATGCTGAAACGATGTGACCCAAGAACGTCACTTCTCTCAGCCGGAATTCACACTTGCTGAACTTCGCATACAACTTCTCGTCTCTCAAGGTCTGCAATACCGTCCTCAAATGTTGTTCATGCTCCATTTCACTCTTCGAGTATATCAGAATGTCATCGATAAATACCAACACAAAGTTATCGAGATACAGATGAAATTCTCCATTCATTAAATCCATGAACACTGCTGGTGCATTTGTGAGTCCAAACGGTATTACCACAAACTCATAATGTCCATATCGGATTCTATGCGCTGTCTTCGGGATATCCTCCTTCCGAATCTTCAACTGATGATACCCCGATCAAAGATCGATCTTAGAGAATACCTTCGCTCCTTTGAGCTGATCGAACAGATCGTCGATCCTTGGTAATGGGTATCTGTTCTTCAGCGTCAACTTGTTCAGTTCCCTATAATCAATGCACATATGCATCGATCCATCTTTCTTCTTCCCAAATAGAACCGGTGCACCCCATGGTGACACGCTAGGCCTAATATATCCCATGTCCAACAGCTCCTTTAGCTGGACCTTCAATTCTTGCAGTTCCTTTGGGGCCACGCGGTACGGCGCTTTAGAAATTGGTGCCGCACCTGGTTCCAAATCAATGGTGAATTCCACCTATCTATCTGGCGGTAACCCTGGTAGTTCCTTCGGAAATACATCCTCAAACTCTCTCACTATAGGCACATCTTGCACTGTCAGCTCTGGTTTCTCTTCTCCTTCCAGGTATACTAAGAAGGCTTGGTCCCCTGTCTTACGTAACAACTTCGTTTCTTGAATTGTAAAGATTACAAGCACTCTCTGCCTCTTTCGGAACCCATGCACAATTGACTCCTCGCTCCCTTGCTAAGGAATGATCACTCATTTCTCGCGACATAAGATCGTCGCCTTATTCTCTGACAGCCAATCCATTCCTAGGATTACATCTACATCATGAATGTCCAGTACATTCAACTCTGCTACTCGAATCTCGTTCTCGTTCAACTTAATTTTCAAGTCTCGGCATACTAAAGTAGAAACAGTGGTTTCTCCTAAAGGTATCGCTACGTTCAAGTCTTGACTATTCTTTTCTACTTTAAGTTCTAGTGCCTTAACACATGCAGATGAAATGAATATATGTGATGCTCCAGTATAAAACAACACCATAATAGGTATATCGTTAATGCATCCCATACCTGCCAGATTTCCGTCATCCTGGTTGCCATCTAAGGCATATGCTCTGGCTCTCCTTTGCTGTCCATCACCACCCTGCTGATTCCCCTCTTGATTCCTCGGTGGAGCCTGATTGCCCTGCTGGCCTCCTCCTCTGTTTCCCATATTGCCTCTCCAAGGCTGACGGTGACCTCTAATAGCCCTCAGCTGCTGGTTAGCCGGCCTTTGAAAGTTTTGGCGATTTCCAGCTTGAGCTGGCGGCGTTGGGCAATGGCTGGCGTAGTGACCCTGGCCTCCACAGTTATAACATCTAACTGCATTCCCCTGGCAAACTCCGGTATGCCTCCTGCCACACCTCTTGCAATTTTGCGGGCCTGCATCTCTCTAGTCAAGCCTCTGAGCCTGTTGGGGATTGTGCATCTGAAAATTCTACTGGTCATGCCTCCCCTGGAAGTTCTGTGGCCGGCCCTGGTCATGGCATTTCTGACTGCCCTAACCCTGGACAAACTGCCTCGATGGCTCCTCCCATTTTCTCTTCTGAATCGGAGTTGGGGCTTGTACCTCCTGTACCTCCCAATCAGGCATCTTCTTCTTGTTCTTGGACGCTTCAATGTCCAAGGCGTGGCTCAGCAGTTCTTGGTAAGTTAACCCCTTCTTTGTTGCTAGTTGTGTGTGGATCTCTTCGCACAAACGATCTCTAAATTTTTCCGGCATCTTATGTGGGGTGTCCGCCAGATGCAGCGCCATTTGGAGTAGCTCACTGAATTTTGTGTCATACTCTTCCACTGTTAGTTTCCCCTGTTCAAACAAAAAGAATTTCACCTCCCTCTCCTTCCGATATTACTTCGGAATATACTTCTCGTATAATGCCTCTTTGAACCTTTCCCAGCTTAGATGATCCCTCTCTGCTTATGTGACCGACTTCACGTAGGTCTCCCACCATCTATCTGCCTTCCCCTTCAAATGGTATGAAATGCAGATGATCTTCTATGCTTTCGAACATCTCATATGCTTGAAAATATTTTCAAGCTCCCTCACCCAGTCTTCTGCAGCTGCTGGGTTTCGGTCCCATCAAACGTTGGAGGCTGTTGTTTCCTGAAAGTTTCCACCCACTTGACTGAAGGGATTTCAGGTGCATTCCCATGTGGTGGTGGAAATTGTCCCTGTTGTTCTGCCGCACTCTCATCATCTGATAAGATTTCATACTCCTCGTACCCTTGGTTAATAGGGGCTTCTTTCCAATCTGGATTCTCATACATAGGTTGTGGGTTAGCTCTCCCACGTCCTCTGCCTCTCAGGCCTCTACCTCGGTCTCGACCACGGCCTCTGCCTCGGCTGCGTCCTTTGCCTCTGCCTCAGCTGCGTCCTTTGACTCTACCTTGCTCTAAATACTCCATTGTTTCTTTCTGTAAAACACACCAATTGGAAACCTCACAATAATCTCAATACAACATCCATCACTTAAGCAAGGGTCTTCAAACAACCACCAACAATAATAAAATCAAAACAATCCATCAATAACGAAATAATTTCGCATCACAATCGTTCTCTCGTCATACATCACAATAAAGGTCCACAACATAACAAGGTACAACAACAACATCATAAAGATGTCCAAATCAAAAATACAGAATAACTAAAACATAAAATCCACGACATCTCTCACTCGGATCCCTCAGATTGATCCTCCTCCTCCTCTTTCTCATCGTCCTCCGTCTTCATCTGTCACTTACCCCTGTCCTGAACTACTGTCCTCCTGCCTCGGCTGCCCTCAGTGTCACTGGATAGGTAGATCGGCGCCTGTCTCGTCCTGTAGCCATGAATGGTCCCATGGCCACCAAACATGTCACTACAACAAATTAGAATATATACTACGCGATATAGACAACGCAAATTTTCATTCGCATTGTTGATATCGTAATAGACAACGTGGAAGTAGAGTGAAGTAGAGTTGTGTAGTCTATTTTGTACAGGCTAATAGACAACGTGATCATTCGCGTCGTCTATATGGAAATAGATGACGTGGATAATTTTGCGTCGTCTATTTTCATATAGACGACGCGAATGATCTCATAGTCTCTGTTTCTGCATTCTCGCTAATAGACGACGCATTTTCTGCATTGTTGATTTCGCGTCGTCTATGTTTATATTATAAAAAAATTGGTAAAGTATCGAGCCATTGTGTCCGCGTGCCTCCATCCATTTTCGAAGCCATTCCGCCGTGATTCCCATCCTCCTCCACATGAGTCATCTGTCGTTCGCGCTGCCTTCACTGCCGGACTGCCGCCTTCATCAGCATCGTCCACCTCTCCAATGTTGAAGCCCTACCACCGCGATTCCGTCCACTGCCGCATCGAGTGTGTTGTACGCTCCTGTTTCCTTCCCTGTCGGACTACATCTTCATCGACATTGTCGACTCTAGAGTACGTAAGGTCCTACAGGACTGCCTCTTCATCCTCAACTAAATCAGCATCGTCGATGCTAAGGAAGTTGCAGAGCCCGAAGAAATCAAAGAGCCCATCGGCGGATTGAAGCAATCAACGAGGTCAATAAGTTGTTGGTTTCAAAACTACCTAGTATTCTTGAAATCGCTTTCATATCCTCTTATCAAAGGGTAAATCAACTTTCTTGGCTAATTTGGAGAAGAACGAAGTGATTGATTCCTGTGATGAAACTATTTCTTCTTCTCTGAAGAAGATACACGACCATTATCGCCGTCATGCTTTCTTCCTTGGATTTAGTCATTCACCTGCAGAGTTCATCACTACCTTAATCACTTCTCAAGCCAAGGATTTAAAAGTTGCTTCTGATATCTATGTTGGTGTTCCATGAAAGATTTGGTTGCATTCACCTCATGATGTATTTCTTAAAATTGTTCTGCTGCCTTCTTCTTATAACAGTGAGTGTTGTTTCATCATACTTCTATGCTTTTTTTAGATTAATCATTTTTGGCTTCTCTTATCAATTTCGTGATGCATATTCTGCTGATAGGTAATTAAGGGTAAAATTGAAGATGTTGAATTACCTGAGAAAGCAGATATTCTAAACCAATGTGGCCAAGATGATAGAGTTTGTTGCTGACTAGATTAGATAAAGAAGAAACACTAATTCAATGTTGTTTTTAGTCAGAAAAATAATATTCTAAATATTGTGTACTCAGAATGCGAATCCAACATATTTACTGCAAACTTAGTCTATTGACATTGTTCTACAGGCACATTGCTAGTCAATGACCGGATGTTTCTTTAGAGGTACTCAAGTTATTCAACAGTTGCTTTTCACACATTTGGCAAATCAGATTCTTGAATGTTTTCACACTTTTGAAAATGAATAATCCTGGCCAATCAGAACAAGTTGGAGCCTTGTCTTTCTTTAGTTGGCGAGCTTGTAGAGAAACTAAGAAGGTATTATTTTTATTTATTTGGGAAGTGATCTCAAGAAAAGCACATATCTAATATCCAGTTCTACCAAATTAGATGAGGCAGATAGCCTGAGGTAAAAATGATGCAGATGGTTCGAGGAAAAAGATTAAAAAATAGTACAAGACTTTGCAGTCCAAGGTAATATATGCAGAGTTTTTTGCAACTGCTAGAAGGTGTTTCATTTACTTTTGACTGGTGCAATAACACGGCTTTCATCTTTCATTGATGAATATTAATCAGTTTTTTTCTTCGTGTAGATGAAAATCACGTTCAACTTAGTGGAAAGCATTAAGACAGTTCTCCAATCAGCAAAACAATGGCTCAGGGTGAATTAATGTATCATTCTTTATATTGTATGCAAGGATGAATATGAGTGGCGGCAGTGGCCTTATTCTTGTTTCTCTAATCTTGTGAACTGAGAGATATGACTCATGCTACCAGAAAAAGTGATGGAAAAATGGAAGAACTGTTGGATGCATTTCTCTGCTCTATTTGTTTTTTTTTCCAATCAGAAGTTCTTTGTTTGTGATAATTCTGAACCCACGGGTTTTGATCTTCATGTCTCCCTTTTAGAGCATTTTCAGGCAAATTACATATTGGTGTATCAGCATTATATTCTTCTTCTGGTTTGATTGGTAGATGTTGTAGATAACTTCTCATATGAGGGAGCTACTGCTATTAATCTTATTTTACCTGGTTAATTTATAGGGTGTGATTTTCTGAACTATTTATAAATTCCATCCACTCTTCTCCTTGAAACTAGTAATTTCAGTGATAAACCTAACCTCAAAATTATTTGGATGTATATCTAATGCGTTTAATTTAACTTGCCCCTCTAATTGCTCAATACACCTTATACCTGATCTGGAAAACAAATCTAGATGAGTAATTTTTTCTTCTTATGTCATCATCAATGTTGTTCTTCAGCTAGGACTGAGCCAAACTATTGGGGGCAGAGGCAGAGGCCTACTCGCTCTGCAAAGCATAGTGTAGGCTCGGAGCAAAGCTTTGAGCGTTTGCCTCTTCATCCTCACTATCAGAAGAACGTCATGGGACGAGGCGGCGGCTCTCCTTCTTGGGAAGGATAGAGCCATGACAGTAGCCATGGCACCACAGCAAAGTCCAGGCTGAGGTCGGTTCGGGCAGATGAAAGGGTAAGACAAGAGACAAGATTCTATATATCTTTTTCCCTTTTTCCAAATCTGTTGCAGCATTCAATTTCTAACTAACTGTGATATTGGGTGAAAATTGACCCTTCTATGAGAGATCCAAAGAAGTTCTGTGACGTCCACAGTGATCACGGCCACACCACGGCGGACTACCGAACACTCCGGTTGGAGGTCGTTGAGTTAATGAAGAAGGGTCTGCTGACAGAATTCTAGTTAGACAAGGCGAAGAGGACATGGACTCATGAAAAGTAGCTGGCCTCAGCGCAGGTCGAGGGAAGTCGACCTGACAAGAAGCCGATCCCGGTTTGAACTATACATTGTATTACAAGGGGCTCCGAGATTAGTGGGATCACCAGATCAACAGCAAAGAGGGCCAGAAGGCAGGCCCCCATAGAGGTGCGGATGGTGCAAACTCCTACAGCGCATGCGCCTATTGAGTTTACTGACAAGGACGTTCCGGAGTTAGCTCACCCGCAAGATGATGCGCTGGTAATTTCCTTGCAGGTTTCGGACTACCTTATCAAACGAATTCTTGTGGATAATGGTAGTTTGGCAAACATTCTCTTCCAGCATGCAGTGAAAGAAATGAAGGTCCCGGAAGAGAGGATAGTGCGAAGACCCCGTTGATCGGATTCAACGGGGGGGGGGGGGGTACAGATGACGGTAGGGACCATAACCTTGCCGACCTATTGTGGATGAGCTCGGTATGACATTTCATGCATGATTATCGATGCGCCCAGTGTATATAACGCACTCTTGGGGCGCCCCTGGCTCCATCAACTCCGGGCGGTCCCCTCTACGTACCACCAGTTGGTTAAATTTCCGACCTTGGAGGGAGTGTGCACCATTAAAGGGGAGCAAAATGTTGATAATGAGTGCTACTACGCAAGTTTTAAAGCGGTGTGCTTGCCGCATCACTTCCCAGCCGATCCAATGCTGCCACCAATCGGCGAGGTAGGAAGTTTTGTGGAAATACAGCTCGATCCCTCCGATCCAACCAAGAGGACGAACATTGGGAGCAAGCTCAACCTCGAGGTTCAAGATGAGCTCATGGATTTCTTGAATAGAGAGCGCGCAGTATTTGCATGGTCTCTCAAGGATATGGTCGGCATAGATCCCAAGGTGATGGCCCACCAGTTGCAAGTAGATCCGAGCGCAAACCTATACACCAACGGAGGCGGAAGTTCTCTCCGGAAAAGAATGATGCTATAAATGAAGAAATTCAGAAACTACTTGATATTAGATCCGTAAGGGAGGTAAAATATCCAACTTGGTTGGCCAATGTCGTGGTAGTGAAGATGAAAAATGGGAAGAATCGTATTTGTGTGGACTACATGGATCTAAACAAGGCCTGCCCAAAAGATCCGTACCCCTTGTCGCATATTGATAGCATTATAAACGCCACCGCTGGCCACAAGTTGTTAAATTTTATGGATGCGTTCTTGGGTTATAACCAAATTATGGTGCACCCGGATGACCAGGAAAAAACGGCATTTATGACAAATAAGGGGATCTATTGTTATAATGTGATGCCCTACGGACTCAAAAATGCTGGTTTGACCTACCAGCGGATTGTAAACAAGATGTTCGAGCCACTTATTGGCAAGACTCTGGAGGTATACATTGATGACATGCTGGTAAAATCGGAGAAGGCTTGCAAAGACGTTCGAGATTTGAAACAAGCCTTCAATATTCTGAAACACTATAATATGAAATTGAACCCTGCGAAGTGCACATTCGGGGTGGCCTCGGGAAAGTTTTTAGGCTACATAGTAACTAATTAAGGGATAGAAGATGACCCAGTGCAGATAAAGGCAATAAAAGAGCTAGCGCATCCTGAATTTTGTTTGATTTTCTTTGGATTTTTATGGATCACTTCAATTTTTCTGATGTTTATGCATCATTTCTTGCTGCTCCCCTGCCTCCTTAATCAAAGATTTCACCCATCGCTTCCTTGTCTGTTTCTATTGATTCTTACCCACGATTAAAACAGATCAAATCCTTAGTTTAACGATGGTGTTTCATTGTCTTAATTATTATTTTTACAAAAAAAAAAACATACTTTAATTGATTTTTAAAAGCAATAATAAAAAATTGGAGTTTTATCGACACAGGAATCGAAAGATAGTTTATTTATCGATTTTGGACCCTAAAGATTAATTATCAATTTAGGACTTGAAAGATCACAAAAATTCTCAATCCAGAACCCGAAAGATCATAAAATTCTCAATCTAGTACCTCAATATCAGGTCCTGGATTGAGAATTATTTGATCTTTCGGGTTCTGGATTGACAAATCATCTTTCGGGTCCTGAATTGATAATTAAACTATCTTTTGGGTCCTGGATCTACAATTCTTCTAAAAAATTTATAAGACTACAAACTATAGCTATTAATTAATCAATTTTAAAAATAAAATTTTGTTTAAAAACTAAAAATTATTATTAAAAAATATTAAATGTAAATTAATATTTTATATAGTAAATTGGGAATAGAATATAAGTACTTTATACCATCTTATTTCATAATATTAAAAGAGTCAAAATCCTAAATAACAACTTTCACTAAATTAAAACCTTAAATAACCAATATAATGTACACATTCAAAAAAATACTCATTTTCCAATATTACTCTTAATTTTACAAATGTGATTCTTACAATTAAAAAAAAAAAAAAAAAACAACTATCTGCTACAATTTAAATGCCATATTCAATATTTTCCTAAAAAGAATTAAATAATAAAATCACAAATGTTTTTTTTAGATTTGTTGTCCGAATTAATTTTTTATTTTAATATTTAATCGTAAATGTGTTGCAAATAATTTTATACTAATCATACAAAAGGTACTTTGCAATTTAATTATTTAAAACAAATAATTAAATGTAATCACAATACATCAAATACCAATTATTTTTATATATAAAAATCCAAAATACAAATAATTATATTTAAATCTCAAACGACATTACATCAACACCCATTTTTTTTAAAGTCGTTCTTTTTTATCGCAAATTAAATTGCAAATAATTTCACTTAATTTCTTAAAATATTTTACTAAATTGCAAACCACTTAATCCTAGAAACAAATTATTTAAAATCAAATTGCAAATCACCATATTTCAATTTTACTTTGAATTGATTAATTTCATTAAATTTATGCAAAAATAAATTAATAATTAAAAAAAAATAGATCGCAAACATAGAATTTGATTTTTCTAAAAAGTGGTTCAAATTTCAAGCATCATTCTATTATTTTTAATATATTATTTATAAAATATAAATTAAAGTGGATTGAATGTCGACCGGAATTAGCTAATATACTTTTTCAGTACAAATTTGAGTAATGAGATTGCAGTTATTACATGAATAATTGCTTAAATTAAAAAATCTGGAAAAAGTAGATTTATAGTAGGGATATTTTTTAAAATTCACATAATTTTGGCTATTACTTGCATATATACATAATTTTGGCCATTTAAGGTTTTTTATAATGAAAATGGCTATTTTGAAGTATTTCCTCATATTAAAATATAAGTAATAAAATTTATATACAATAGTAATGTGTTTGGAATTTAATAAAATCAGCAAAAAAACATATTTTTTTCCAATATATTATTTTTTAATTATGATATAAAAATAGAAACATTATAACCATTGATTGAGTATACATAAAAGCCTAAGAAATTCTATTAATTTCTCCAATAAATCGAGTAGTCAAAAACTTGCATTAGGCACGTCTAAACGGTTTAGGCGGGTTTTATCCTACCCAAATGAATTCACCCATCCCAATTATGGTACATTAAATATGTTTGGGTTGGGTTAATGGATAAAACCAGCATAAATAATTTAGGCGTGTCTAACCTGAGACATTCTCAATCGAGTATATATTTGATGATGATTACAGATTATATTCCTGTTCCCTGCGGTCGTGTGACTGCAGTTGAAACGAGTCACTACAGATTCGCCAACTGGCTAATCCCACTACTCCTCCCTCTCACTATAAATAACAACCCTACATGCACCCATTTCCACCACCATCTCCGCCCATCGTCTTTCTTTCTCTCTCTACATTTTCCGGCCAAACACCTTTTCATTCTTTTTGTGTGTGTGTGTTTAGGTGTTTGGTTTGGTGATGGCTTCCGGTTCTTGGACTCCCCAAGAGAACAAGCTATTCGAGAATGCGCTCGCCCGATTCGACACCGACACTCCCGACCGCTGGGATAACGTCGCTCGCGTGTCGGCGGCAGAAAGTCCGCCGACGAGGTCAAGCGCCACTACGAGATACTCATCGAGGATCTCCGCCGCATCGAATCTGGCAACGTTCCTATCCCCAAGTACAAGAAATTCTCTGTTGACGAAGAGAAAAGATATATACATACATTTATAAGCATTATTATTATTTTTGTTATTATTCGCATTTTACATTGCAGAAATCTCGTACCATTATATTCAATAAACCATCAAAATCAAATCTTTTTCCTTTCTTCCTCTTTTCTTTGAGAAAATTTCTGGGCCCAAATATTTTTTTTTGTCGATTACCAGTGCATGCAACGGTATAATATACTCCCTCTGTTCTACTCCGTCTTATTAGATTAGTCCATTTTGGTTTCGACATAGTAACCAATATTTGTGATTATAGTGGAATTAATATTTTATGAGTTTTTTTTTTTATTTTAAGAAAGAGAATTAATCTGGTGGGACAAACGAAAATGAAAAAATAAACTAATCTGATGGGACGGAGGGAGTATTAATCCTCAGTCCCGTCTAAATATTCCCATTTTTCTTTTTGGTTTGACTCATCTAATTGTCTCATTTTCTAGAATGACAAACTTTTTTACGTTCACCAATAAAAAATTAATTCCACGATACTCACAAATATTGATAATTGTGTCAAAAACAAATAAAACTACTTAGCTGGGACGGAGGAAGTGATATATATGTTATGGTTATATAGAGAAGTGGATGTAGACTTTGATTATCATGGGATGGATTATATATAGATATCTTTGATATTTAATAATCTATTTATAAAACAACACACACCTGAGTTTTTTCACACATTCAAATCTGGTTTTTTCTTTATAGGCACATGCTTAATGCCAAACATGTGACTCACACAAAAGAACAAATTAAATCTAAAATTAATTAATAATTGGTTGACTGCTATTTCATGATTAAACCATAATATAAAAAAAAACCTAGACAAATGTACTATAAAATAAAATTAAAAAACCATAAAATAGTTATAATAGGAGTAAAAAACAAAAAGTGTTGCAAGATTCCTAGATTCACTTTAATCAGTTACTTTTTTAATGCTTTTAGCTTTATTTTATTATTTCAAAAAATGAAAATTATTGTAGAGAAATTAATATTGGATTATTTTTTTTGTTTTGCAGGCTTATCAACCTTCTTAAAAAGTAAGGGTGCACGTGAGTCTTTATCTTCTTTTGCGAGACAATCAATGTACGATGATTCGAAAAAAAAAATGCATAAATGCATTTTTTAAAATTTATTTTTAGTAATTTTATAATTTGGAAGCACGTAACCTTTTATTGTAATTTGCTGGGACTTGGAATAAAATTTATTTATAATTATGAGTTACTCATTATATTTTATTTGTCTATTTTACTGTAAAATAAAAAATGAGATGAGAAGTTATGTTATGTAGATAAATAATGATGTTATAAATATTAGACCTACAAACATATCTTTAAATTACCAAATTCGATATTAAAATCATTTATTTAAAAAGAGAGAGAGAGAGAGAGAGAAATATAAGAATTCCATAAATTGCAACGTTTATTTGAAGAAATATGAATGGTCCATTATATAACATCATAGTTCAGGTGGATGCAGACTTGAAATTCTGTGGAAACTCTATTATATCTCGTTAGATAGAGTTTATAATTTATTTTAAATATAATTTATTTAAAAATTCCTCTGCCCGTGCCTAGGGCAGGGCTTGACTTTGCCAATATCATAGTTCATAGACATGTAATTAATTTATTTACTTTCTTACAAACCAATCCCACGATGAACAAACTAAAATTCAAGTATTGTGGGAGTTCGACTGCTTTGATTTTTTTTATTTGTGAAGAATGCAATGGCATGTGCATGAGTATTTATTCTTCTGATCAAGAGATATGACTGTTTCAACCCGATCTGATGGGCCGAACTGATCTTTTATGGGCCAACACTAATTTTTGGTCCACTACAATTATATACATTTATTATATATTATATAAAATATAACCCTTAAAATTAATGCAAAATTGTCTTCAATTCAATTTCAAATTTAATGATCGTGGGTAAATTACCTGACATGGTCCAAACTATATATATTTTGAGGTCACTAATTATTAGATTAATCATATAAAAATGGTTATATAGAGAAGTGGATGTAAACTTCGATTATGGTGGGTTGGATTATATTTAGGTATCTTTTATATTTAATAATCTATTTATAAAACAACACACAAACCTGAGTTTTTTCACCCATTCAAATTTGGTTTTTTATTTATAGGCCCATGCTTAATGCCAAACATGTGACTCTAACAAACAAACAAATTAAATATAAAATTAATTAATAATTGGTTGAGTGCTATTTCATGATTAAACCATAATAATAAAAAAATAACTAGACTAATGTACTCTAAAATAAAATTAAAAAACCATAAAATAGTTATAATAGGAGTAAAAAACAAAAAGTGTTGCAAGATTCCTAGATTCACTTTAATCAGTTACTCTTTTAATGCTTTTAACTTTATTTTATTATTTCAACATATAATAATTATTGTAGAGAAATTAACATCGGATTATTTTTTCGTTTTGCAGGCTTCTCAACCTTCTTATAAAGTAAGGGTGCACGTGAGTCATTATCAGCTTTTGCGAGAGAATCAATGTACGTTGATTCGAAAAAAAAATGCATGAATGCATTTTTTTAATTTTATTTTTACTAGTTTTATAATTTGGAAGCAGACAACCTTTTATTGTAATTTGTTGGGACTTGGAATAAAATTTATTTATAATTATATTTTTCTATCTTACTGTAAAATAAAAAATGAGATGAGATGTTATGTTATGTCGATAAATAATGATGTTATAAATATTAGACCTACAAACATATCTTTAAATTACCAAATTCGATATTAAAATCGTTTATTTAAAAAGAGAGAGAGAAATGTAAGAATTCCATAAATTGCAACGTTTATTTGAAGAAATATGAATGGTCCATTATATAACATCATAGTTCAGGTGGATGCAGAGTTGAAATTCTGTGGAGACTCTATTATATCTCGTTAGATAGAGTTTATAATTTATTTTAAATATAATTTTTTTTAAAATTCCTCTGCCTGTGCCTAGGCCAAGGCTTGACTTTGCCAATATCATAGTCCATAGACATGTAATTAATTTATTTACTTTCTTACAAACCAATCCCACGAAGAACTAACTAAAATTCGAGTATTGTGGGAGTTCGACTGCTTTGATTTTTTTTTTGTGAAGAATGCATGGCATGTGCACATGCATGTCTATTTATTCTTCTAATCATGAGATATGACTGTTTCAACCCGATCTGATGGGCCGAACTGATCTTTTATGAGCCAACACTAATTTTAGGTCCACTACAATTATATACATTTATTATATAATTAATGCAAAAATATCTTCAATTCAATTTCAAATTTAATGATCGTGGGTAAATTACCTGACATGGTCCCAACTAAATATATTTTGAGGTCATGAATTATTAGATTAATCATATAAAATGCTCAATTGTACATATCTATTATAATATTAATTGTAGAATCAATTCTAATTATTATTAATTTTCTAATTTATTATAACATCAGCCGTGGGTACATTCACATTGTTTATTGTGGATATGTGAACATTTCTGATATCATATAACATATACCCGATTCATAAATGAGTTTTATTCAAACATATAATAATATGGAAATATTTTTCACAAGAGAATCTTATAAATCAAAACTTACAAAATAATTTTCATCTTATGCCGAATACTAATTGTTGGGGTCGGAAATATAAAAGCCCAAAATATAGAGGCCCAATGTTTCAGCCAAAAAATATCATGGGTCTAGCCCACAGATCCGAGGTCATATATGGTAATTGTAATCGAAGCAGTTCGATAGACGAAGTTCGATAGGGAGGCAGTTCGAAGAGTTGATGAATGCAGCCCCAATAATGGCAAATATAATTATGGAAAGCGAATCTCTTGGAAACTGACGACCATCAAAATGAAATCGGCAATAAAGGCCAGCGAAAATCACGGAATTAAATGGGGAATCTGTTATATGGAGCTTTATATATGTTTTGGGAAAAACGCATTTGGAGGCTAATCGAAAATTAAGCAAAGGAAGCACGACCATTGAGCTTAGTCCAAAAATACCAAAGCATTGTAATTCGGAGCAGTTCGATTCGCCCGGAATCTCTCTTTTCTTTCATTTTGTGTTAATTCAATTTTGTCGCTTGCCACGTTAATTATATTTTCATCAGCCATTCTGTCATTTTCATATTTAAAAATTCAATTTGTTCTTGGGCTTCTTACTAAACACAAAAACACCCGCAACAATTTGGCGCCCACCGTGGGGCCCAAGAGCAAGGTTATACTAACATTTGCTGCAGGAAATGGCGGAAGGCGGGAACAAGACCAACCCCATCGAGCTGGTTGCCAACAGGACCACCCCCCCAGCTGAAGGCGGCGCATCGCTTGGGGCAGGTAGAGGACTGAGTCAGGGTTGAGGCACGCACTCATTGCGGGCCATAGAAGTGAGGTTCCAGTAGGTCGAGGACGGTCGACAATAGCTGGACGCGGAGCGAAGCAGCCTCGTGAATCATTGGATGACATTAGGCACGCCTTTAAAGTGACACCGCTCACTGTGCTATCATTTCCTCAACCGCCACCATCGTTGATGCAGGATCCTTACATGGCGCAATTGGTAAGTCAGGTCCAGGCGGCCCGAGGCATAATAGAGAAACAGGGGGCCCAGGTGGAAGCAGGGACTCAGAAGTGCCAAGTGCTTGAGCAGGATAACCGGCGGTTACACAAGCTCGCTGCACAGCCAATAGTGGAAGAACCTGGTAGCACTAGTAGAGCCCGAGTGGTGATGGCCCACGATATCCAGGATGAGTTCAATCAGGCCTCTGGGGATGAGACCGATCATCTGACGCCGAGGATTTGTAGGGTTTGACTCTACGATGGACAACACGAGTTGCCATTATGAATTTCTCGCCAAGGATCGTTCTTAGGGTACCAGGAATAAATTTTAATTAAATAAACCATGCGAACCTATGCATGCTCCTACAAAATTAATTGCATAGGATGGATCTAGAGAATACCTGATTTCACCGTTTGATCTACAAGACAGATCGGAGAATAACAACGATGAAATAGATCTGGATCTTGGATCTAGATCTGGATCTTGGACGCCGGCGTGGACGGTTGTTCCTACAGATCTGATCTTCTGATCTGTTCCCTTGCTCCTTGGAAATCTGGTGAGGATTGTCTACCAAGTTGGATCCGAGATCTGGAGGAATCGATTAGTTCCTCCCACCGGATAGCCGCCGCCGTCTCTCTCTATTTTCAATATACTGAAAACCCTAGTTATCACCACAACTAATGATCTGATAGAGAGAAGGCCTTTATATAGTGTTAGGGTTTTGAGAAACCCTAACCCTAATGGGCTCTGAGCAGTTAATGGGCCAGACCAGGGATCAGATGCAAATAATAAAGTGGGCCCTCTTCATTAATTAATCCTTCCTTGTTCAACCCAGAACATAATTAATTAATAAAACATTGTTTTCACCTTCACCACGGTAACAATGTTGACTCGCCCCTTTATTACCACGTTATTAGGAACGAGTTGCACCAAACTAACATGATCCACATATTTAAGATTTTAGACATTCATTAATTAATTTGGCCTATGACAATTAGCCACAATTAATTAATCTCTTATTTCCTGAGTTACACCACGCACTCCTTTTCACTTATGCCTGAATTAAATAATTCAACCTGCAGGGTTTAGCATAATGAACCTTGTGAGCTCCTCAGGGAATGTCTCTATCCTGAAACGGATATGCTTACCAAAACGTCCAGACTAAGCAGGCCACACACAAATTGCCAACACCCAAAATACGGGTATAAGAGTACATGTAAGACTCACCACCATGGTAAATCAAAGTGCGGTCAATCTGTGTGTGCCCCTTATCCTTCAGTTAGGTTTAAGATCATAGGAAGTATGTTAGGGATCTGGCTCATTCATATGTCAATGAGAATGGCACATCCCACTATTGATCCCATCAATACATAACCATGTACCGACACATCGAGTAGCAATGATAAGCCCACTTATGAACCGATGTGCCGCAGCGACAGCCTATCCAGGGACCGTCTCAGCTGTGATACTATTTATATCTCGCTAGGTCAAACGATTCATATGATCCTCTGTGATCTCCTACACACCATATGATCATCCCTATGGGCGAGATAATAGGATATTATGGTTCATTGTATGTTTGTTCTATCAGACAGCGAGTATTGTTGTGGCAACATATATGAAGACCAGTGTACAAAACACTTAATCATATATGCTTTCAGTATATAATCCCAACAATCTCCTACTTATACTTAAAGCATAATACCATTGTTTTACCAAAGTATTAAGTGTGTCTATACTGTCAATCACTCCCACTGCATTCACGTCACCTCTTGTCACGATTTCTCGTATGATGTGATTCCACATATCCTATGTGTTTCACCACCTTGTGAGTCTTGGGTTCCTTTGAGTTTGTCATTGCACCAACATAATCACAATTCCTTGTGATTTAATTAGGCAAACTCAGAACACACACCTCTAGAGGATGGCATTGGAGCTATACTGCTTCTTGCGAAGCTAATGAAGCTGACAAAAACTCAGCCTTCATTCCAGAATCCGCAACACACTTCTGTGTTAGATTCCTATAACTCCTCCTCCAAGGCCAACACATAGTTAGAGGTCGATTTCCATTCCTTATGATCCTCCTGGATATCCGATGTCATTCAACTCACAAGGCTCATTCACTAACCAATAAGCCTATCCAGAGTTGAACTTATATCTGTTTAACATGCTTATAGCATTACAGATATCTACCTTCGTTCATTTACAATTTAGAAAGACAACAATCTTTCTTGCTATGAACGACACACCACAGAATCAATTTAAGTGACTTGAGATACCTGAACATCCTTTTCTTGTGACAACACAAGACTTTAATTCAAAAGGTGTTCCAAAATCTCATAAGTCCTACTTCTGAAACTATTCGGATAACCATCCTTTATGCCTGACAATATCCTCACACCGTTTCCGAATGTGAAAATACTATCTGCATAATGTGCAAGGAAAACCACGCTTCCGCTGACACATAACTGGTACATGAAACTATCATTCTCGATAGACAATATCGAAATGTCTATTACATGATCTTGAAGCTCCTTTAAGTTCATACTTGAACTACCTTGGCTTCCAGACATGATGCTTTGCACATAACTTTATCTGGTTGTTGCATACAGATGTCGTCACCTTTTATCAAGGTACCCGTTTATAAAATACGGATGACATCATCTATCTTCCAGATATTTGGATTCATATGTGCTGTTATGGTTAAAAGAATTCGAATGGGTTTAATAGTTGCAACCAGTGAGAAAGTCCTATTGTGAAACATACCTTACTCACTAACCTAGATATTCGAATATACTAGGTTACCATTCGAGCATTTCTTTTCTTGTATATCAATCAATTACTTATAGCTAATAAGCTATTTGGCAATCACTGATCCTGATACACAACCATAACATTTACTGATTCATTTCTGAATCCTTGACTTGACGTCATTAAATTGCATCGTTTGTCTTAACAACTTCGTTGCGCTTTAAGGGGTAAGTACAATGTTGTTCATTAAACTGGGAACAAGTCCAGAGACTGTTTCCATGAACCAGTACCATTAAGCCTGTTAAGGCAACCTCCCACTGCAACGATGCTCATTTATGTTCTCAGTTAATGGTGCATTAATTTGTGGTTTACCAGGAATAGCCCACAAAGCAGTACTAGCTTAAACCTTTCTTCCAGCCAATCAGTTTCCTATATCAGCTTAACAGCCGAATTACCCATCATTGCCCTTTTGACAGAGTCAAGGTCTGCTAGGGTATTTGAAACTGATTTAGAAGACACTAGATTAAGCAAACACACAACTGCTTTTGGCGCTCTTCCCAAAAACGAAAATTTGGCAAAGCTGGCATAACTTATAAACTTTTAAAGAATCTTATTTCGTTTTACACTATCCCAATCGAGGAATAATAGATGTAGTTAACTGGGATGCAATCCCTTTGCTCTGCCAGATACTGTAAAACTCCATCACTTAAGATATACCATTATGAATGAACCATAATGTTTTAACGGTCTTGTTTAACTTATTCTCTACCTCAGTCTTGAGCGCTCTTCCCAAAAACAAAAATTTGGCAAAGCTGGCATAACTTATAAACTTTTAAAGAATCTTATTTCGTTTTACACTATCCCAATCGAGGAATAATAGATGTAGTTAACTGGGATGCAATCCCTTTGCTCTGCCAGATACTGTAAAACTCCATCACTTAAGATATACCATTATGAATGAACCATAATGTTTTTACGGTCTTGTTTAACTTATTCTCTACCTCAGTCTTGAGCGCTCTTGATTAAAGCAAGAGACTAAGACTTGTAGTGAACTAGATAAACATAACCAAATCTTAAATGATTACAGTATCAATGCCTGTTAAGGCAACTGCGGAAGTAGACTCAAACCAGCAAACCAGAGCAAACACGAAATAATTTATAGAGATATAATTTGCCTATTAAAAGGCTTGGTTACCATCTTATACCTCTAAGTAGTTGTCATAAGTACCATTCTTAGGAATACCTGGATTGAATCCATAATTCCATGAATTACTTAAAACTACTTAGACTGATGTAACCTATCTCTATAGTTATTCTTTAAATTATACCTTAGAACACTGATAGTTTATGTAATCAAGTAATGAAGAGATAACCATCTATAATAGAAAACACTGTTATTCATTCATGAAAGATAAACTCTATCGAATAACTGATAATCCATTAAAATAGATGAAAATGTGTTTACTAAAACAACATCTCTTCAGAAACTTGAATTAAAACAGAGTTTTAACATAAACTCAAAGTAAAATCTCCATCAGCTGAAGTAGCAACTTCCAGCATTAATCTTGGAGACGGTAATCCCGCCATCTTCGAGCCTTAAGCTTGATTCTCTGCAAAGTGTAGCAAACACGATTAGTGACCTCAGTTACCACTACCAACTAAAGGGTAGAAAACCGATACTAAACATGTTTCGACAAGCAATGCAAAAGATGACGTACCTTGTCCCTTAGTTACCAAACTTGGACAATTTACTTTCCAGTGTCCCTTCTTGCCACACTTGAAACATTTGTCGTTCTTGTTATCTTTCTTTCCTTTGTTCTCTCCTTTACCATTCTTCTTCTTCATGTCGTTACGACGCGATTTAGAAGAACTTTTAGCAAGAGATCTGGAATGAACCTATAATTCAAGACTGCTCCCACTGCTTTCTTCATTCCTCTTTTCTTTGACATCACTCTTTCGACTCGGAAGCAAATCAGAGTGATTCACAGAAAATATTGAAGAAGCTTCTGTTGATACAAGATCCTTGAGCAGACTGTGAACAATATACTCACTCTTGTTTTTCTCAATAGAAATTCTGAAGTCAACAAATGACTTCGGTAACGTGTTGAGTATCAAGTCAATTTTGACATCATTGTCAATTTGACCACCCATCAATGTGTACTCATCTATGAGCTGGATGAGCGATTCCACATGTTCACGTACCGAACAGTTCTGACCCATTTTCTGTCTTACAATACGCTTGATAAGACTGGATCTAGCATGTCCATCGAGTCCGCCGTATGCTACGTCAAGACGTCGCATAATGTCACATGCAAACCATACATCACTATAACGAGGACGCAGTGCATCTGACATACCAGCCAAGATATATTGTCTAGCCATGCCATTCGACCATATCCACAAGTGATACTGTGCATGCTCCTCATCGGAAGATGTATTAGTCGGCAAACTCGGACAGGGAGTTTGCAGAACAAACAAATGTCCAAACGAATCCAAGAGTTTGACAATGTCACTTTTCCATCCAGGAAAATTCGGACCAGTCAAGGAATTGTGAACGATTGAATTAATGAGCGATCCAATAATAGACATATCTGAAAACAAATAAGCGAATTAAAGTAAGCACATACTACGAATAATTGAAACAAATATGCATAGAACCTTTAGATAAAACAATGCAATTTGCTTCCTCCAATTGCCCAAGCTAATTCACCGCAAGCTACCCGAGTAGACCGTTTACGATGAACGCTCAACCAGATCGAATGATCCTTTAATTTCTTAACATGCCAGGTATCTTAAGCAAAAGAAATTAATATTGGAGATCTCAAGACCATGTTCACCTATCCGGAGCAGGGACATCTCAAAAGAGTTATACTCCAGGCAACATCTAAGCCAAAGTAACCACAAGCCTAACTCCGGATATTAAAAGGCGATTCGACATACGTACTAGACCCATGCGTCCTGCCTTTAACATCCTTTGTTATCCCACTTAGATTAATCTTAGAGACCAGTGAAAGTTGTCTCAATGCAAGCTACCCGAGTAGACCGTTTGCTTAGAGGCTCCCACTTCTCATCTTAAAATAAGTGTTTTATTTGGAAACCTCATCGCATTGGAACTGGTGAGGGACCTCTAACGCAAGCTGCCCAAGCAGACATTTACGCTTCGAGATGCCCCACTTCCAATGAGAGGTCGTATTTTTGGAGGTCTAATGATTTTGGTTAGAAAAGAACCAAAATCCAGCTTAGTATTTTTAATTCTAAAGGTTTCATGCGCACACATTATTTTATGTTGCCATAAATTATGTCACACCCAAAATTCCATCATAAATTAATATGATCCCGGAATTTATAGACACAATTTAAAACATAAAATAAATCACATATGACATGCTCAAAAATTAAATTGCAACATGCTTATAACAGTAAATAATTAAAGCAAATAGGCATGCTTCCTATTATTTACTAGTGCGCACAAAATAAATCACATCAATACGAGAATAAATAAATAAACAAATAAATTCTCGTGGCCCCTCAGATGCGATTACAACTGAAATAAATTAAATCTAACTATTACAAGATTTATTTTTCAGTACAGATCTTCAAACTGGGCATCCGTTTGACTTGAAATCTTATTTGAATTGCATAAACAGCATTTGGGCTTTGAATTAAGGTTTCTGGCCCAAAACAAGAACCAAACCCTAATTCCAGGATTGCGGGCCACCTCCGGGCTATCGGGCCCGAGCTACGGCCCGGGCAGCCACTACCCTAGGGTTTGAGAAACCCTAGCCGCCAACAGCAACCCTAGCCGCCGCGCCGCCTTTCCGGCGCCGCCATGGATCGCCGGCGCTTGCAAACAGCCTGTCGCGCGCGCTCAGACCACCATGCCGGCCGCCGTTTGCAGCCCAGCCACGTCGCTGCAGGAGTCGTCGCCGGAGCAGCTGCGCGAACCAGAAGCAGCCGCAGCTGCTGCAATCGCGCGCCTTTGCCCGCGACGCCTTCCACCTCGCCGACACCGCCGCACCCTAGCCACGTCCAACCCCATCGCTGCCCGCTGGCGAGTCGGAGAGGTCGCAGAACAGCGGCAAGACGCAGCAGAGCTGCGCTGCCTCACCATCGCCGGGCGTAGTCGCTGCGCACGGGTGCCTTCCCCGTCGGATCTATCGCCGCACAGCCCGCACCGTTCGCCATGGCCGCGGACCAACCGCAGCACAAATCTACAATCTATTACAATTTTTGCCTATCAAATCTAACCATGGATTTCCTCGTGGTGAAAAACAGATACAAAAATGAGAACGCCACGAGAACAAAAACATTCACGACAATTTAAATCCATCCATGAACATACATATTTATTTAATTTCAATCTATCCAAGATAGAGCCTAAGAACATGAACCTGGCTCTGATACCAATTGTAGGGTTTGAGTCTACGATGGACAACACGAGTTGCCATTATGAATTTCTTGTCAAGGATCGTTCTTAGGGTACCAGGAATAAATTTCAATTAAATAAACCATGCGAACCTATGCATGATCCTACAAAATTAATTGCATAGGATGGATCTAGAGAATGCCTGATTTCACCGTTTGATCTACAGGACAGATCATAGAATAACAACGATAAAATAGATCTGGATCTTGGACGCCGGCGTGGACGGTGGTTCCTACAGATCTGATCTTCTGATCTGTTCCCTTGCTCCTTGGAAATCTGGTGAGGATTGTCTACCAAGTTGGATCCGAGATCTGGAGGAATCGATCAGTTCCTCCCACCGGATAGCCGCCGCCGTCTCTCTCTATTTTCAGTATACTGAAAACCCTAGTTATCACCACAACTAATGATCTGATAGAGATAAGGCCTTTATATAGTGTTAGGGTTTTGAGAAACCCTAACCCTAATGGGCTCTAAGCAGTTAATGGGCCAGACCAGGGATCAGATGCAAATAATAAAGTGGGCCCTCTTTATTAATTAATCCTTCCTTGTTCAACCCAGAACATAATTAATTAATAAAACATTGTTTTAACCTTCACCACGGTAACAATGCTGACTCGCCCCTTTATTACCACGTTATTAGGAACGGGTTGCACCAAACTAACATGATCCACATATTTAAGGTTTTAGACATTAATTAATTAATTTGGCCTATGACAATTAGCCACAATTAATTATGCCTGAATTAAATAATTCAACCTGCAGGGTTTATCATAATGAACCTTGTGAGCTCCTCAGGGAATGTCACCATCCTGAAATGGATATGCTTACCAAAACGTCCAGACTAAGCAGGCCACACACAAATTGCCAACACCCAAAATACGGGTATAAGAGTACATGTAAGACTCGCCACCATGGTAAATCAAAGTGCGGTCAATCTGTGTGTGCCCCTTATCCTTCAGTTAGGTTTAAGATCATAGGAAGTATGTTAGGGATCTGGCTCATTCATATGTCAATGAGAATGGCACATCCCACTGTTGATCCCATCAATACATAACCATGAACCAACACATCAAGTAGCTAGGATAAGCCCACTTATGAACCGATGTGCCGCAGCTTAGACCGACAGCCTATCCAGGGACCGTCTCAGCTGTGATACTATTTATATCTCGCTAGGTCAAACGATTCATATGATCCTCTGTGATCTCCTACACACCTTATGATCATCCCTATGGGCGAGATAATAGGATATTATGGTTCATTGTATGTTTGTTCTATCAGACAGCGAGTATTGTTGCGGCAACATATATGAAGACCAGTGTACAAAACACTTAATCATATATGCTTTTAGTATATAATCCCAACAGGATTCCCATCGAGGGGCGGAACCCTAATCTAGGACAGTCAACCCTAGATCCAACGGGGAGAGCAGTACTGGCACAGATGGAGCGGTGATAAGTTCGTTATTTCGCTAACTTATCAATGAGTTTTTGTCCATTTAGTGTTTAAGATGCGTGATTTTCATGTTTATTTGTGCGTTGTTATGCTTAGATGTTATGTAGGTGTTTGATGGTGTAATTTTACAGGAAAATCGCCTAAGTTTGGAGAAAGAGGAAAAACAGAGCTACCGGCTCTGTTTTGACCGACATGGCAGATATTTTGGTTGAGATGAGCCGTCGACGTGAAGCAGGCATTGACCACATGGGAGTCAACGCGGGAGCTCAACGTCAACCGAGATGGACCTTATCTCGGTCGATGTGGAAGGTCAAAGCTGACATGGCAAGTGGAGGAAGACCGTGTCGAGGCGAAGCGCGTGTCGACCGAGATGAACCTTATCTTGATCGACGTGGACTGCTGATTGGCAAAAATTAAATTTTTTTGGCTATTTCCTTCTCAGTTTAATTGTATACCTTGTGAGGATTAATTGTACATCTATATTAACACTTTAGTTCGAGTTTTCAGGGTTAGACACCGTAATATCAGAATTGAATATTGTTCCAAGATAGAAGTTTTATTTAGAGTTTTATTTTGGAGTTTAAAGACATTGTTGTGTTCTCGCAAGACTCTGATTCTGATCAATGCAAGTTTATTTCAGGTTTTATCTTTTCATAATATTATTTATTGTGATGATGACGAGCTAATTTATTAATCATATTCTGAATATATTCTAATTGTATGCTTATCCTTACTTGAATCAAATGCCTTTCCTTGTTTGATTTGTGAAATTATGTGCTTTGATATAAACCTAAGATTGTTGGCCACTTAATTAGGTTATCAGTTAATTAATTTGAGACTCAAAAGGTGAAAATTACTTAACAGGAAAAGAATTTTGCAATATAATTATTTATTCTTGTCTTAAAAAAGAGGGAATTAGATTATACGAAAAATTTGTTGTTTTATGGAGTTGTTGATATTTTCTTGAAACAGAAATGGTAAAGAGATTTCGATAATCTACTTTGTGAATTGTCTGAAAAAGAAATTTGCAATAATTTTCTGAATTCCATCTTACAAGGAATTAAATTGGCATTTGATATTTTTATTGTGGCATTATAGGAAGAATAGTAATAAATCCCTAGAATCTGTATCTTTGCAATTGATTGAAATCCCGTTAAAATATTCTGTTTTGTGTTTGATTATTGTTCTGAACATCATTGTTTCTTTTAGTTTTCAAGTAATTTCATCAAAACCTTTTAAATTTGATCGCCTCAAACAATTTTCTGAGAAACTATAATTCAGTACTTAGGATGGTTCGATATTTCATTCCCTGTGGGATCGATAATTTTTATTTGCAGCTACATTGTTAGCTCTACTAAGTCGTTAATAATTTTAGCGATCAAATTTTGGCGTCGTTGTCGGGGATTGAATAGAACTAATCTTCATATTGAAATTGTTATTCGGATATTGATTTGAGCTTATTTTTCTGTTTTTCTTTATTTCAGTTCAGTTAATTTTTGTTTCTGTTTCGATCGACATGAGACTTGTCTCGGTCGATGCGATTTTCCAATCTGTGTCGGTCGATGCAGGGCCTATATCAGTCGAGATAATTAAAAAAAAGAAAAATCTGCTTAAATTCGATTTCCCGAGCTGTTTAATTTTCGGATTACTTTTTAAATTTTGTTTTACTATGTTAAATTTGCATCAATGCCTTATTTCTGTTTACGCTGTTTTCTATTTAATCACTTTATTTCAATCTTTTTTTCAGATAGTTTATGAACACAAGAAGAAGTGGAAAAGCAACGATTCCTTTTAATCCTGAGATTGAAGCAACCCACCGAAGGAACAACAGTAGGCGTAATCGAGAAGGATGAGAAAGCAGTGAAAAGAAGATATTGGAAGACGATCTGAATAACCAGGATCGTCCGCCTGGCCTTACTCTCGAAGAGCAGACGACACTAGTTTGCGAGACGCATGCTATGAGAGAGCAGATCACAATACTGAATGAGAGGAACAACCGTAATCCTCGATTTGAGAGGTGGCTAGATCCACCAGAAGATGATGATGATGAGGAAGAAGAAGAAGAAGAAGATCTGTGGAGATTTGATGCTGATGAAGATGAAGATGCTATTGAGAAGAAGTACAGACCAAAGTTCCAAGAGAGTGACTTTAGGGTTGGCATCAATGCCAACAATTTTGAATTGAAGACTGGCTTAGTGCAGATGGTTCAGCAGAACCAATACGGGGGCCGAGCTACACCCACCTTGATAAATTCTTGATGCTCTGCAATAAAGTCAAAATCAATTGAGTCAGCAAAAGTGCTATTCGAGTAAGGCTCTTCGCCTTCTCTCTGAGAGACAAAGCTCAGTCCTGGTTCACTGCCTTAGACAAATCCGACATCAGCACGTGGGCATAACTGAGGAATGCATTCCTTGCCAACAGCTTTCCACCCAGTGTCATCAGACAGAGGAAGAAGGACATCACCAGATTCACTCAAAGATCTGATGAGAACTTTCATGAAGCCTAGGAGAGATACAAGGAGCTACTGAGATTATGCCCGGGCCACAACCTGAGTTTGGCAGACCAAGCTGAAACCTTTTTATGAAGGGTTGAATGAGAAAATAGTTGAGCTTGTAGATTCTACTTTGGGGGACTCGATCATGACAAAGGGTCCCAAGAGAGCTATGGATTTCTTCCAGAAGATGGCGAACAACAGTCAGAGGTGGTCCAACTTAGGCAGAGGCCGATACAAGCTGTGGAGTAAGCTAAAGAAGAGATTGATCTTAAGGCTGAAGTTAAGAAGCTGAGAGAAGATTTTGCCACATTGAGAGCTGGAAAAACTGTTGCTGCTGTTGAACAAGTTCAACATCAGGAGGAAGGTGACTGCATAGATGTGAATTTTGTCCAAAGAGGTGGTTTCCAAAATAACTACCGAGGAGGATATCAACAAAAAAATAAGAGCTACAATCCGAATGCAGCAAGAAACCACCCTGGTTTCTCTTACTCAAAACCTCAAGGAGCAGAACAACCACCACCTAATTTTGCAACACAATGTGGAGAGGATGTCGAGAAGAAGAAGCCTAACCTCGAAGAAATTCTAGCAAAGTTCATGGAAGGCTCTACTGATAAGGTGGGAAAGCTCGAGCAAGAGGTGTCTGGAATCAATAACAAAGTGGACATAGTGCAGAAACATATGAAGATCATTGAAACATAGGTTAGCCAGATTGCTAATGCTCTTGGAACTCAGCACAAACCCGGTCATCTCCCGAGCAATACTCAGGTCAATCCGAAAAATCAGAAGAATGAGGTCAACGCCATCACTCTCAGAGGGGGAAAATCATACCAGGGGCCGAAACATCCCGAGAAAGACCAACCGGAAGGAGACGAGGCTGAAGAGGAGGAAAATCCCCCAAGAGAAGCCTCTGTTTCGACCGATGTAGGAGGCATCCCGGTCGATGCAGAGGATGATGGTGAGACCGCCGCACAGCAGCCCACGTCAACCGACGTGGGTCCATCTCGGTCGACGCAGACCTCAGCCCCGCCTATTAAGGTGTCTCCGATGCCGTTTCCACAACGT
Source organism: Plectranthus barbatus (assembly GCA_026898455.1). Taxonomy (NCBI): domain Eukaryota; kingdom Viridiplantae; phylum Streptophyta; class Magnoliopsida; order Lamiales; family Lamiaceae; genus Plectranthus; species Plectranthus barbatus. Next base: position 88,618 of record JAPKLW010001625.1, on the reverse strand, counting down.
TTTGCCAAGTCCAAGATGAATGAGAGGTACAAACATTTCTTGGAACACATGAAGAGAGTTAACATCAACATCCCTTTGGTTGAAGCCCTGCGAGAGATGCCCAGTTATATTAAATTCTTGAAAGACATGGTTTCTCAGAAGAGGTCATTCCTGGAGCATGAGACCGTAAATCTATTTGAGGAGTGCAGTGATTTATTCAAAAGAAGATGCCACTCAAGAGGGATTCCTGGCTCTTTTACAATTTCTTGCATTAAGTGTGGAGAGTCTTTCAATAAGGTACTCTGTGATTCTGGTGCATCTATTAATCTTATGCCTTTGTCTATTTTTAGGCCTTTGGCAATTGGGAGTATCAAGCCGACTACAATCTTGCTCCAGATGGCAGATAGATCAGTTACCTATCCGAAGGGGATCGTCGAATATGTGTTAGTAAAGGTCAAGGATTTTATCATCCCTGTAGATTTTGTCGTATTGGACACGGAAGAAGATCAGAATATCCCTCTCATCTTGAGGAGACCATTCCTGAAAACTGGAGGAGCACTGTTAGATATTAGGGATTGGAAGCAAACTTTCCGAGTGAATGATGAATCTATCACATTCTCTATTTTCAAGTCCATGCAGAAGCATGAAGATGGAAGCTACCAAGAGGAGTGCCATATGATTAATTGCTTTGAGCCGGTGATTTCTTCTCCTTTCTCTTCTATTAAATCCGACCCTGATTTTCTGGAAATCTGTTTACTACACTCCCCTTTCTCTTCTACAGATCTGGATACTGCCGACGAAGAAATTCAGAACCTTGTTCTAGAACTGGATGTGTTTGAGGAATTGCCTAGGCATAAAGAGCTAAAAAGGGAGAAGTTACCAGATAGATTTAGCCAAAAAATGAAGGAAAACGTGGAAAAAAATCTGTCTCGTCCAATGCGAAGGACAACTCGGTTGACGCCATCTCCAGATTCATCTCGGTCGATGCACGGCCAGTCTCGGTCGATGCAAGCAGGACGGGCGACACAAAGTTCAAATCGGTCGAAATAGCGAGATGTGGAAAAGGGATGTGCCCTTAATCATCTATCCCGGTCAAAATGAAAGCTATATCGGTCGACGTGGAGGTTGGGACAGGGATATCTAACTCCGATCCGCCTGTTTTAGACCTCAAACCACTTCCCTCTCATCTTAAATATGCTTTTCTTGGTCCAAATAACACCTATCCTGTGATTGTATCTTCTTTCCTTACGCAGGTTGAGTTAGACAAGCTACTCCGAGTCCTGAGGCAACACAAGTCTGCAATTGGCTGGACACTTGAAGATATATATGGAATTAGCCCCTCTGTTAGCATGCACAAGATCATACTGGAAGAGGAAGCAAAACCAAAGAGGCAAGCACAGAAATGATGGATTTATATACTGAAAGCATTATGATTGGTATATTATGTACAAGGTCGATTGGTTAATATACTGGGAATCATAAATGTTGTATGTTCATCTCCTGTCTGAATTAACAAACATGTGTCGCAAACGCAATTATCCTCTTATCTCGTCGATAAGGAGATCATACGGTGTGTAGAAGATCACGGAAGATCGTATGGATCGTTTGACCTAGCGAGATATAAATAGTTATCACAACTGAGACAGTTCCAGGATAAACTGTCGGTGTAGGCTGCAGCATACGCAGTATTAAGCATCTTATCTTGGATGGCTTGGTATGCTGGTGTGGAGCACACATTGATAAGGACCTAAGTCGAGATCGATTCTTTTATCTGACATTAAATGAATCTAGATCTCTATGGCTTGACGAGATCCTAAGCCTAAATGAAGGTACAGAAGTATATGCAGATTGTGTATTACTTTGAGTTGCAGTGAAAGGCTCTAGTTGAGCTTGTATATCTGTATCTTGGGTAATAGCAGTTTGTGTATGACTGTCTGGTATGGAACTAGGTAACCACATCCAGTATAGGATGGTGACATTCCCTGAACAGCTCAAAAGGTTCGTTATGCTAAGTCCTGTAGGTTGATTAAGTTCAAGCATAAGTGAAAAGGTTTGAGTGGATTGATTTAGGAATATAAGATGTTATTTAATTAAATAGCTTGTCAGAGCTTTAATTAATTAACGAATGTCTGTAACCTTAAATGTGGGAATATACCGAGCCCATGCAACCCGTACCTCAAAACGTGGTAGCAAATAGATTGGACAGTATTGATTCTCTGATGGAATGATTCAATATTAATTAATTAATTATATTTTGGATTGAATATGGGAATTAATTAATTGATAGGCCTTATTTGCTATTTGCATTTTGGTCCCTGGTCTGGCCCATGAAACTCAAGCCCAATAGGAGTCCAGTATTTTCCTATAAATAGTCCTTTGTTCCTCAGATCTCAACACACCACAAGATCATAAGTTGCACATAGCAAACCAGGTTTTGGGAGCTGTGGTGATTGACTAAGATCTGAGAACGAGGAGGAAATTGTGCTTCTCAACCGGGCAGGGGATCTGATAGAGAATCTTCACCGGATTTTCAGATCGAGTTGGGATACAGATCAGAAGATCAAATCAGGAGGATTTTTCTTCTTCTCTCTCTCCTTATTTTCGAAAATAATATTATTATTTTTATAGATTTATTTCCTCAATCTGTTAGGAAATTAAATCTTTGTGCGTGGGAAAGATCAAAGGGAATCTCCGCGCACGCGTTCTTCAGAGTTCATCAATCCAGGTATTCCGCATAAACCTTCTTATGCATAATAATATAGGAGCATGCTAGGATTGTTCATAGGCAAAGCAATTTATTTTTGATATTCCAATTAACGATCCTTGGCAAACGGACTTCGTGATTCAGTTCACAAATCCCTTCAATTGGTATCAGAGCCAGGTTAATAAATTGGCTCTATCGGAAAAATAATATTGCCTATGATCATGCATGATTATTATTATTGATTGCAGGCAATGGATGGTTTTTGGATTGATTGAATGTTTTTTGTCCTCGTGGTTCTCGGGTTAATCCGCCCTTTTATATGGATTCATTTTTCACCCACGAGATAAATCCGTGGTTAGATTTAGATTTATTAAATTGTAATTAGGATTATTCCATGTAATCTTTTATTACAAAAAATTAAATCTGTAAAATGAAGAACGAAGAACTCGAAGAATACGAAGAACGAAGGAGCACGGTGGTCGCGCGCGGCGAGGGGCACGGCAGCGCAGACGCACGGCGGCCACGACAGCGGCGCAGCCGCGTGGAAACCCTAGGGTTTTAGCGCGCGGCGCGCGCACGCGACGGGCAGCTGCCACGCAGCCCACAGCCGGCCAGGCGCGGTACAGGGGTCTCAGGACGGCGACGCGGGGAGGCTAGCGCCTGCCGGAATGGCGGACGAGGGCGGCCAGGGCGCGACGGGGGCGCGCAGTGCGGCGAAACCCTAGGGTTCGCGCACGCGGGCGCGCAGCTCCCGTGCAGTCCTGCGCGTGTTTGCGGCGGCGGGCAGGCGCTCTCCAAATGGTGGCGGCGCGACCTGGTGGTGTGGCGAAGGGCTCGGGAGGCGAAGGCCGGCGACGGCGGTCGGTGGTGGCGGCACGGCTGCAACCAGCACAAACCCTAGGGTTTGCGAGTGCGAGCCGGAGCGCGTGTCTCCTCCGCGCCTCGTGCGTGTTTTCCGGTGAGCCTAGATGAGCCAATGGTGGAGAAGAAGATAAACGATGGTTCGAGCAACGGTCGGTGCAAGCCGGGGCGGTGGCATGCGAAACGGGCAACGGCCGGAGGAGGCAGATCGCGGGCTACAACCATGCACTTACGTGCATGGCTGTTGCGCGACTCCGAGAGCCCTCACGGCGGCGGCGAGTCGCCGGCGGCGGTGGTTTGCCGGTGGTGACTCGTTGGGCCAAGTTCTCGTAGGCTATTGGGCTTGCAATGTGTGCCTAGGCCCGCGATTCAGTTAACTAGCCTAGTTGTTCGATTTTCCGATAAATCAAATCTTGGAGGCCCATATTCGGAAAATGAATTCAGATCTCAGTCCAAGTAGTGGGAGCCCAGTTGAAGATCTGTATTGTTAATTCCAACTTGTAATAGTTAGAATTAATTTTAATTTCATATCATGGGGCCACGAGGACATTTTTTATTTGCTTTATTATTTGTCTTCGCATGATATACGTGTTTAATTTAATTGCGCAGCATACAAGCATGTTGTAGATAAGAGGAGCACGTTTACTGCTTTTATTTACAGCTTTAAAGCATGCTATGTGATTTATTTTGTGTAATTAATTATAACTATAAATTCGGGGTTCATGCCATGCATGATAGAATTTTAGCAATGTTATAATTTTGGCTACATGAAATAATCTGTGCAATTGAACCTTATGAACTAAAATTACTAAGCTCATAATTTAGTAAGACCTCCACAAAGCAATCCTTTATTGGAAGTGGATAATTTATTAGGTAAACGTCTACATGTGTAGCTTAGTTAATTTATTATTCATAAGTTCTAATAGATAGGATTTCTTCGAACAAACATTTATTTCATGTGAGAAGTGGGAGTTCATGCGTAAACGTCTACATGTGTAGCTTGCGTATTGAATTTTCATTAGTTCTCTAGGGATTGAATTAAATGAGACAACCTTATTATAGGGATCGGGTGTGTTCTAATAGATCCTTATATGGGAGGGTTGGCTTTGGTGGTAAGCTAGCTTAGATGTTATCCAGAGTATAACTCATTTGTGATGTCCCTGCTCAGTAGGATAATATGGTCTTAAGTTAGTCTCCAATTGTTAATTCCATTTGTCTAAGGAACCCGGGCATGGATTGGAATTAAAGGACTAGAATTGAAAGATGCAGTCTGGTTAAGTGTTTTGTTGTAAACGTCCACATGTGTGGCTTGCAATAGTAATACTTAGGCAAGTTGGAGGAAACATTAATATTGCTTTATCATAAGGTTTCAATAGTTTGCGACTATGTTTTAATTTATGTTTTTAATTTATTGTTTTCAGACAAGTCTATTGCTCACGTTGTCAACCTCTTAATAACAAACCCTTTAACTGGTCTGAATTTTCCTGAGTGGAAGTTATGCTTCATGAAAATACTCTGCAAAACATGCCCATATACTTTACATGGACCCTTTAACTCCCAAGTATTGGAACTGTACTGGTTATGAGCGAGTGTTCTATGACAGATGGATAGCTTCTGATGAGTTTGCCCGCAAACTCATCATGAAGAGTCTGTCTAGAGAATTCAAGCTCAAGTACAAGAAGTTCGGATCTACTATTGAGATATGGAGGGATCTTGTGAAGGTTTATGGGAAGGTGAGACGAACTGTCAGTTATAATCTTGTAGAAGACCTGGTCTGCAAAAGTATGACTGATGGGAGTTCGTTGCTTCTGCACTTCGTCAGTATGATGAGAATTATGAGAAAGTACAGAAAGAGAGGTGGACAAGTCAGTAAGCGGGCAGAAATATTGATTGTCCTGCACTCTCTCTCTGATTCTTATGATGATTTCATCAAGTCGCTCGGTACCAGGAGCGAGTTTACTCTTGCTGAGTTACTCTTAACCCTGATGCGAGAGGAGTCTAATCCTAGGGCATTGGAATTTGCTCCAACTTTGTCAGCTTTGGACAAGACAGTTGCTGAAGCAAAGGAAATGCTTAAAAGGTTAGATGAAGCTGATTTAGCAGAAGATGTCATCAGGCCATGCAAACACAAGCGAAGTGAAGTAGATTGTCTAGTGCCTAGCACGGGTAGACAAGGTACGTCATGTGCATTTATAACAGAAACATGTTTAGCATCGGTTTCTACCAATTCTTGGGTAGTGGATACTGGAGCTACTGACCATGTTTGTTATACTTTGCAGGGGTTCTGGCCGACAAGGCAGTTGAAGCATGACGAGATTACCATCTCAATGGGCAGCGGAGAGCGAGTCTCAGCAATAGCCATTGGAGATTTTACTTTATGCTTTGAAAACAATGTTTTGATTTTGAGAGATGTTTTATATGTGCCGGTTTTTCGGCAGAACTTAATTTTAGTTTCCAAGTTATTTTGTGATGGATATTCAGTTATTTTTGATAGTGGAGTTTCTATCATTGGTAATAATGGTGTTATCTGTCATGGCAAACTGATTGACTCACTCTATATCATTGATTGTATGCATAAATCTTCCGTGAATGTTGCAAACTCATCCAATAATAATAATCATTTAAAGAGAAAGTTTTCTTCCGATGAGGATCAAACATATCTCTGGCACTTGAGACTAGGTCACATCAATCTAAAGAGGATTAAAAGATTAGCATGCGATGGGCTCTTGGATTCTTTCCAAGTGGTACCGCATCAAATCTGTGAGTCCTGTATAGAAGGAAAGATGACGACCAGGCCTTTTAAGGCAAGTCAGTCTCGAGCAGAGGATGTGTTACAATTGATCCACTCTGACTTATGTGGACCAATGTCCACGCAAGCTCGTGGAGGTTATGAGTATTTTGCCACATTCATTGACGATTACTCAAGATTCGGATACGTCTATTTGCTTCGCCATAAGTCTGAATGCTTTGAGAAATTCAAAGAGTTTAGAACTGAGGTAGAAAAGAAGCTTGGTAAGACTATCAAGACACTATGATCAGATCGTGGTGGAGAATACCTTAGTAACGAGTTCTTGCAGTACTTGTCAGATAACGGAATTACATCCCAGTGGACTGCACCAGGAACCCCTCAACAAAATGGTGTAGCGGAAAGAAGAAATAAAACTCTCTTGGAAAATGGTCAGGTCGATGATGAGTTATGCAAGCTTGCCGATTTCGTTTTGGGGATATGCCTTGGAGACAGCGGCCTATTTGCTTAACCTGGTACCTTCTAAATCAGTTCCTAAAACACCTTTGGAACTCTGGTATGGGCGAAAGCCAAGTTTGAACAGAGTGAGGGTTTGGGGTTGTCCAGCATATGTGCTGACAAAGGAACCTGATAAGTTAGAAAGTAGGTGTAAGCTGATGTTGTTTGTAGGATATCCCAGGCAAATGAAAGGTGGTTACTTCTATTGTCCTGAGAATCAGAAAGTCGTTGTCAGTACCAACGCCAAATTCTTGGAGGACAAATATGTAAGAAACCATAGATCCAACAGTGAAATTGTCCTCCATGAGTTTGAGGACAAAGAAGCAATTCCATCAGGAAAGCACAGTGTAATGGTAAATCCACCAATAACAGGTGAGGCTATACCAGCACTGCCACTAATGCAAGGTATGGGACCAACGCGTACTGTGCTAACTACTGACACGGTTCATATGCCTCGTCGCAGTGGGAGGGTTACCCACCAGCCCGAAAGGTACATGTTCGTGGGAGAGTCTTCTGACTTGATCCCGGAAAATGGACTGGATGATACCGATCCCTGGACATATGACGAGGCGGTATCTAATAAGGATGCAGACAAATGGCTGATCACCATGGATTCTGAAATAGAATCCATTAAGGCTATGGATGTATACCAGAAAACTGATTTGCCAGATGGCTGTCGAGCCATAGGGTGCAAATGGGTATACAAAAGAAAGAAAGGAGCGAATGGTGAAATTACAGCTTTCAAAGCAAGGCTGGTGGCGAAGGGTTATAGTAAGAAAGAAGGTGTAGACTATGACGAGACCTTCTCACCAGTAGCCATGCTTAAGTCCATTCGAATACTCCTAGCCATAGCAGCACATAAGGACCTAGAAATCTAGCAGATGGATGTCAAAACCGCGTTTCTAAACGGGTACCTTGAAGAAGGTAGGGACATCTATATGCAACAGCCAGAAGGTTATGTGCAGAAGGGCGAAGAACATTTGGTCTGGAAGCTAAGGAAGTCGCTGTATGGACTTAAACAAGCTTCACGATCATGGAATCTACGTTTTGATGAAGTGATTAAATCCTATGGATTTTCACAATGCTCAAACGAGAGTTGCGTGTACCGTCTATATGTCAGCGGAAGCGTGGTGTTCCTTGCACTTTATGTAGATGATATTCTCCTATTTGGCGACAATGTGAAAGTATTGTCGGGCATAAAGGGGTGGTTATCCGAACAGTTTCATATGAAGGACCTTGGAGAGGCAGGATACATCCTAGTGGTAAAAGTATTGCAGGAGCGCAATAAGAGGATGTTGACCTTGTCTCAAGGATCATATGTGGATACTGTGATTGCCTGTTTCAGCATGCAAACTGCCAAGAAAGGTCTGTTACCCTTCAGACATGACATATATCATTCCAAGGATCAGTGTCCGGTGACACAAAGGGAGAAAGATGAAATGAGGAACGTGCCGAATGCATCGGCCGTGGGGAGCCTCATGTATGCAATGTTATGTACGAGGCTGGATATCTGCTTTGCTGTAGGCATGGTAGCGAGATACCAGTCTAACCTTGGACAGGCGCATTGGACCGCGGTAAAGCACATACTCAAATACCTGAAAAGGACTAGAGACTATTGTCTCGTCTATCAGTGTGAGGAGTTGTGCCCTGTGGGTTATACTGATTCGGATTTCCAGGCAGACCGAGACGAAAAGAAGTCCACCTCTGGCTATGTGTTTACATTGGGAGGTGGGGCCATATCATGGATGAGTGCAAAGCAGAAGTGCATTGCGGACTCCACCATGGAAGCAGAATATGTGGCAACTTCTGAAGCTTCGAAAGAAGCGGTATGGTTTCGAAACTTCCTTCTGGAGTTGGACATTATTCCTAAGCTGCCCAAGACAATCACGATATACTGTAATAATTCGGGAGTTGTGGCTAATTCAAAGGAACCACGAACTCACAGAGCAACAAAATACATTGAAAGGAAGTACCATATTATACAAGAAATCGTAGCAAGAGGTGATGTGCTAGTAGAGAAGATTGATACAAGAAATAATCTAGCGGATCCATTCACAAATCCTCTGCCTCAGAAGGTCTACGAGATGCATGTACGTAACCTTGGGCGGAGGGCAAAGCTATCCACGTAGAATGTTTGATGTAATAGCTAGATTAGTTTAGACGCGTTAAACTCTGGAAAGCACCTGTATAATTCTTTTAGTATAAGTGGGAGATTGATGGATTTATATACTGAAAGCATTATGATTGGTATATTATGTACAAGGTCGATTGGTTAATATACTGGGAATCATAAATGTTGTATGTTAATCTACTGTCAGAATTAACAAACATGTGTTGCAAACGCAATTATCCTCTTATCTCGTCGATAGAGAGATCATACAGTGTGTAGATAATCACGGAAGATCGTATGGATCATTTGACCTAGCGAGATATAAATAGTTATCACAGTTGAGACAATTCCAGTATAAACTGTCGGTGTAGGCTGCAGCATACGCAGTAATAAGCATCTTATCTTGGATGGCTTGGTATGCTGGTGTGGGGCACACATTGATAAGGACCTAAGTTAAGATCGATTCTTTTATCTGACATTAAAAGAATCTAGATCTCTATGGCTTGACGAGATCCTAAGCCTAAATGAAGGTACAGAAGTATATGCAGATTGTGTATTACTTTGAGTTGCAGTGAAAGGCTCTAGTTGAGCTTGTATATTTGTATCTTGGGTAATAGCAGTTTGTGTATGAATGTCTGGTACTGGAACTAGGTAACCACATCCAGTATAGGATGGTGACATTCCCTGAACAGCTCAAAAGGTTCGTTATGCTAAGTCCTGCAGGCTGATTAAGTTCAAGTATAAGTGACAAGGTTTGAGTGGATTGATTCAGGAATATAAGATGTTAATTAATTAAATAGCTTGTCAGAGCTTAAATTAATTAACGAATGTCTGTAACCTTGAATGTGGGGATATACCGAGCCCATGCAACCCGTACCTCAAAACGTGGTAGCAAATAGGTAGGACAGTATTGATTCTCTGGTGGAATGAATCAATATTAATTAATTAATTATATTCTGGGTTGAATATGGGAATTAATTAATTGATAGGCCTTATTTGCTATTTGCATTTTGGTCCCTGGTCTGGCCCATGAAACTCAAGCCCAATAGGAGTCCAGTATTTTCCTATAAATAGGCCTCAGTTCCTCAGATCTCAACACACCACAAGATCATAAGTTGTACACAGTAAACCAGGTTTTGGGAGCTGTGGTGATCGACTAAGATCTGAGAACGAGGAGGAAATTCTGCTTCTCAACCGGGCAAGGGATCTGATAGAGAATCATCACCAAATTTTCCGATCGAGTTGGGATACAGATCAGAAGATCAAATCAGGAGGATTTTTCTTCTTCTCTCTCTCCCTATTTTCGAAAATAATATTATTATTTTTATAGATTTATTTCCTCAATTTGTTAGGAAATTAAATCTTTGTGCATGGGAAAGATCAAAGGGAATCTCCGCGCACGCGTTCTTCAGAGTTCATCAATCCAGGTATTCCGTATAAACCTTCTTATACATATTAATTTAGGAGCATGCTAGGATTGTTCATAGGCATAGCAATTTATTTTTGATGTTCCAATTAACGATCCTTGGCAAACGGACTTTGTGATTCAGTTCACGAATCCTTTCAAGAAATGGCTGAACCAGATTATGCAGGAGGCAGTCAAGAAAGAAGTACTGAAGCTTCTTGATCATGGGATGATTTATCCCATTTCAGAGAGCAAGTGGGTAAGCCCCACTCAGGTGGTTTCCAATAAAGGAGGCATGCAGATCGTCAAGAAGGATGATGGAGAGGAGGTTGCCACCCAACTAGGTACAGAATGGCAGTTCTGCATTGACTACAAAGCTCTTAATGCCGTTACTTGCAAGGATCATTTCCCACTTCCTTTTATTAACCAGATGTTAGATAGACTTGCCGGTTACCCTTTTTATTGTTCTCTTGATGGATATTCAGGTTACAATCTGATAGCAGTTGCACCGGAGGACCAGCACAAAACATCCTTCACCTGCTTATATGGCGTATTTGCTTATCGGAGGATGCCGTTTGGCCTTTGCAATGCCCCGATGACTTTTCAGAGATGCATGATGGCCATCTTTCACGATCTGATTGAGGATATTATGGAGGTATTCATGGATGACTTCTCTGTTTTTGGTAGTTCATTTGACATTTGTCTGCAGAATCTAGCTACCGTTATGGAGAGGTGCACCGAGACCAATTTGTGTTTGAATTAGGAGGAGTGCCACTTTATGGTGCGTGAAGGGATTATTTTGGGACACCAAGTGTCGGCTGAGGGATTGAAGGTGGATCGAGCCAAAGTCACTGCAATCAAGAAGAAGCCACCGCCGGCCAATATCAAAGGAGTGAGGAGTTTTCTCGGTCATGCCAGGTTCTACTGGAGATTCATCAAGTATTTTTCCAAAGTATCTAGGCCTTTATGTAATTTATTGGAAAAAGACGTGTCTTTTGTTTTTTTATTCTGATTGCTTGAAAGCTTTTGAGCTGTTGAAGAAGGCCTTAGTCACCGCTCCGGTTCTTACTTCTCCGGACTGGAGTGAGCCATTTGTTCTGATGTGTGATTCCAGTGAATATGCAGTGGGGGCCGTCCTAGTCCAATTAAAGGGGAAATTGTTCCATGTGATACACTATGCTAGCAAGTGTATGTATCCGGCACAGTGCAATTACACCACCACGGAGAAGGAGATGTTGGCAGTAGTTTATGCTTTTGATAAATTTCGATCTTATCTGATTGGATCGAAAAATGTTGTTTATACTGACCATGTTGCCATTAGATATTTGTTTTCTAAGCAGGATGCTAAGTCGAGGTTGATTCGATGGATCCTGCTACTTCAGGAGTTCGATGTAGAGATCAAGGATAGAGTGGGGAGCGAGAATGTGATAGCTGATCACTTATCGCGTTTGGAGTCGTCATTTGAGGCGAATGAGCATGAGTCGAGGATCCGGGAGACTTTCCCTGATGAACAGATGTGCTACATTGAAGATTTGAGAGCTACACTCGAGTCCAAGACACCGTGGTTCGCAGACTATGCAAACTACCTTGCCACTGGTGCTCTTCCTCCAGACACTTCCCCTTATGCTCGGAAGAAATTTTTGAGAGATGTCCGTTTCTATTACTGGGAAGACCCTTACTTGTGGCGCACATGTGCTGATGGTCTTATTCGTCGCTGTGTCCCCTAGTCTGAGTGGTGGCAGATATATGAGGCTTGTCATTCTTCTCCCACAGGTGGTCATCATTCGGCCAACCGCACTGCTTCTAAGATACTTGCCAGTGGATTTTATTGGCCCTCTATCCACGAGACTTGTCGTGGCTGGATTACTGGCTGTGATCATTGCCAGAGGACTGACAACATTTCCAAGAGGGATGAGATGCCACAAACCCCCGTGGTAGAGATTGAAATTTTTTATGTTTGGGCTATTGATTTCATGGGCCCTTTCCCATCTTCCCGAGGTTTCTCTTACATTCTTCTTGTAGTGGACTATGTTTCGAGATTGGTGGAGGCCATTCCGACCACCACCAATGATTCAAGAGTAGTAGTCAACTTCCTGCAGAAACTGATGACTCGTTTTGGAGCACCGAGAGCCTTGGTAAGCGATGGGGGATCTCATTTTCTTAACAAACTGCTTGTTTCCCTTCTTGCTAGGTATGGAGTTAAACATCGAGTCACAACACCGTACCATCCTCAAGGGAATGGACTGACTGAGCTATCCAACCGGGAGATCGAGCAAATTCTGGAGAAGACTGTCAAGAAGAGGAAGGATTGGGCAATTCATCTGGACGATGCACTGTGGGCCTATCGCACTGCTTTCAAAACTCCCATTGGTAAGACTCCCTACCAGGTAGTTTTTGGTAAATCATGTCACTTGCCTGTAGAGAGGGAGCACAAGGCTTGGTGGGCATTGAAAGAGCTCAACATGGACTGGAAGCATGCTGCTGGAAGTAGAGTTATGTCTTTGAATGAGTTGGAAGATTTCCGAGATGAGGTCTATGAGAACAACGTGATATACAAGACAAGGGCCAAGAGGTTTCATGATTGCAGAATTTCCTCACAGGTGTACAACTCAGATGACAAGGTGCTATTGTTAAAACTCTCATTCGCTTCATGCCCAGGAAACTGCAGTCGAAGTGGAAAGGCCCCTACACTGTCGTGAGTGCTATGCCGAATGGTGTCGTTGAGTTGGCAGGCCAGGATGGTACCACATTCAAGGTTAATGGTGCAAGACTGAAGAGATATTACAGTAGACAACAAATCTGTGTTGTGGATACTTGCTACCTGGATAGGCAATGATATGAGGTAATGTCGAGCACTTGTTGGGAGGTAACCCAATGATTTTATAGCTTTGGTGTGTGTTAGTTTAGATTCTTTAAGTTTTATCGAAGTCTAAGATAGTTTTGATCATAAAATTTTAAGTTTGATTGTATTTTACCTTAGTTTTTTTCAGTACAGCTTTGAATTTCGTGAAAATAGGCTCTATCTCGGCTGACGCGAAGGTGACCACGGTCGACGCTAGGAGCAGCCCATGTCAACCGAGACAGACCTTATCTCGGTCGACGCGATCATTTCAGCCGAGGTAGGGCATGTCGAGGTAAATTTTCAAATTTCTTTTTAATAATAAATAATAAAAAACAATTTTGCGCGTCGACCGTAATGAATCCCATTTCAGTCGAAACAGAGTTGGCTGGCGCGCGGGTCTGAGAGTTTTAAAACAAAAATTTTGCCTCACCTTTTTCACTCGCACACACGCACGAACGACTCTCCCAACTTCCCCCAACCCTTGTTTTCAATTTCTTCCACCAAATTCGAGTCTCCAATGGCAGGTATGATCTCTAACTTCAATCCTTTCCATTCTTGTTGTGATTTGATGGTTTATTCAAGCCCAAATTTTGATTGAACTATGTTTATACTCTAACTTTAGGTTTGATTGAATTTACGGTCTGGGTACTTGTTTAATTTAATAATTCAATATAGATTGCATGTTTAGTCGATATGAATACGTAGTCATGAGTTATTGCTTAGGGGATTATTGAATTTGTACAATTAGGGCTCTTTTGGTTCATTTTTGTTTCCCATGTTCATGGCAAATTTGGGGCTTTTTGTACATATGCTAATTTTGAGATTGCGGGGCTGCTTCAAGATTAATTAAGTGTCAATTGCATGGTTTGATTGTCAATTTTACAAGGGCACTTCATCTGATATGAACAATTGCTTAAATTTCTTTGAACTGAATGGGGGATTTTTGTTTGCCTTGCAGCGCCCCCAGCTGATTACGAGCCGGTGTTTGGGAATCAAGCTGATGAGGACAGATATGAAGAGTTGCTCACATACCCGGTTAAGCCTACCCCCTTCTTGGACCATGAGACTTTGAGGAAGTTGGGGCTCGAGGATTATATCACAACTTTTTTCCGCCGCTGTCAATGGGGTGCTATGCTGACCATTGAGTGGCTGACTTTCTCTACTCTGACGATGGAGTTCATGGCCACAGTTAAGGTGTGGTCAAGCGAAGGAAGACAACCCGAGCCTACTTCCATCACCTTTCAGCTAATGAACCAGAACCACAGTCTGACACGCTCTTAGCTTGATACCATTTTTGGCTGCCCCCTGGAGGTCTCTACCACGAGCACAAAGAGTTCAATTGTGCTAAAATGTGGCGGGATATCTATTCTCTCTCCCTAGTTACAATTGGCAAGTTCGACATGGGGAACATGAAGGCTACCCACGTTCATAATCCGATATTCAGGTATATTCTGAGGTTGCTTGGGACTAGCATTTTTGGTCGAGATGAGAGTGGGAAGGCAAGACAGAAGGAGATTCATGTCCTCTACTGCATGCTCGCGGGACATCATGTCATCCTTGTAGGATGCTTCATGGATAATTTGGCCAGACAAATCAACGCCAAACGGGGAGATATATGGTGGGGTTGTCTGATCACCCCCATTGCCCACTCCTTGGGTTTTCATACTGATGATCTCCAGTTAGCTTATGGACGGGGCTTTTTGGATGTTAATCACTTGGTTCAGAGGACTGTGTTAGTTGAGGGACCACCGTTGGCACTCAAATTTGCTACCTCGGATCTTTTCCTGCTGCTGAACCCTTAGCTTACACATGTGACCAACCTGGGTTTTAAAGATAATTAGTTTATGCATACTCCGGCTCACCTGGCTTTGACGATACCGGCGAATGGGGTAGCACCTCATAACCGCCTAGAGCACAGAGTAGGTATTCCACCCGACAATCGGGTCCTAACAGCTGAGGAGACTGCCACTTTGGTTGTCGAGCAGTAGCTATGGGCAGCGGCAGCAGAGAGGGTAGCTGCAGAGCGAGCGGAGGCTGAGAGAGAGGAGGTTGCAAGGCGTTGGGCAGAGTCTGGCCAGGGAGGCGATGAGGACGAGCCTTCTTTTGAGACTCATACCACTACTAAGGAGGTCCCACTGTAGGGACCCGCAGGTTCGATGAGCTATCACACGGGGGGTACTTCCTCCTCCGTCCCAGACTTGTCCACGATCTACGAGTTTATGCAGCAGTAGGCCGCCCTCCAGGCCGCCGAGAGAGTAGCTACTGAGATCGCTCGAGCTGCAGCCGCATTGGAGCAATCTCACAGTGCTCGATTCAGAGAGGATATCTGCTACCGGCTTGGGCACATTGAGGACCAAATGAGACAGTTGCTATCGGCAGACGATGCTCAGCCGGAGACAGTCTTCATCCGCCGCTGCAGAGCTGAGGGGGAGTTTGAGGATATGCCAGACGATATGGATGGCCGGGGTGGCCACTGAGGTACAGTTTTACTTTCCCTCGCCCGATTTTCAAACTTATTCTTCATTCTGTTGAATAAGTTTTGGTGGACGACGGCAAGGATTATAAAACTTGTGTTATCTGTTATTTATGTTTTTATCTTGTTATTTATTGTTTTTATTTAAATTCTATGTTTATGCTGATTTTCACTGCCTTGGAACTAGTTAAGTTTTACTGCTCTAGCATGTTTAGTTAATAGTTAGGATTTATTTGAGTTTTGCTTTGCATTCACGCGCTTGAACATAGGGCAGTCGGAACTTATGAGATTTGTATGCTTGAGATTATGAAAAATCCTCCCTATTCTAAAACTATGATTGATGATTGGTTGGTTCTGTGAACATTGCATTGAGAATCTGTGTTGCGATGATAGCCAATGATAGGAGTCCTTTACTTGATGAGTTTCTATTTGAAGTGTGTTTTGTGCATGATTAGACTAAGATTGGACTTGAAAGTTGTTAAGGGGGAACAAAAATTAACCCAAGTGAGATTTGAGCATAGATTTTTGATTGATGTGTGACAAGGTGCGTATGCAATGAACTTCTAGAATTTGACTTGTTTCTCTCTCAAGGTTACATAAGTGTGATAATAGAGTAAAATGATCTTAGGCATGTTCTTTCTTAGCCGATATCCTATACACTAGCCTTAAAAATCTCCACTTGTAGCCTTTTTGAGCCTTGTGATTTATTCCTTTGTTTAGAATGGTTAATGAGTGAGAGGGGTATGATTGATTGGAAAATGGGATTTTGATTAGGCATTTAAATTGTGATTGGGGTTGAGAAAAAATAGTTGAGTTGTGAAAACAACTAGTGTTGTGTTGAAAAAAAAAGAGAAAAAGAGAGAAGAGAAGAAGAAGAAAAAAAAAGAGAAGATGAGGAAAAGAAAATTGAAGTGGTTGAATTGAAAAAGCAAGTATGATGTGATGAGTAAGTGAGAGTTGAATTAACAGTTAGAGCCACTTTGCCACCTATCTAGGAAGCCACATTACAACCCGAATAAAGACTTATTTGATCACTCGATTTATTGCACTATCTAGCAGTGGATAGATGAGAAACTTGTCAAACATATGGTAAGTGCGCATCGGCCTTGAATTTGAGAGTTGTTACACAACCTAAACATTTGAGGGATGAGTGAAAACAAATATTGATGTGAGGTTCCCCTTTGATGATTTGATTGTTTGATCGCGGTCTTGACTGTGCATTACATGTGGATCACTGTGACTTTGATAGTTTTGAGACTTGTGAGGCATTGAAAAATTCGTATCTTGCATGCTGATTTGATTTTCTGTCTACAGAATAATCAAGGACGATTAATTGTTTAAGTTTAGGGGAGTTGATAAGTTCGTTATTTCGCTAACTTATCAATGAGTTTTTGTCCATTTAGTGTTCAAGATGCGTGATTTTCATGTTTTTTTGTGCATTGTTATGATTAGATGTTATGTAGGTGTTTGATGGTGTAATTTTGCAGGAAAATAGCCTAAGTTTGGAGCAAGAGGAAAAACAGAGCTACCGGCTCTGTTTTGACCGACGTGGCAGTTATTTCTGTCAAGATGAGCTGTCGACATGAAGCAGGCGTGGACCATGTGGGAGCTCCATGTCGACCGAGATGGACCTTGTCTCGGTCGATGTGGAAGGTCGAAACTGACGTGGCAAGTCGAGGAATACCGTGTCGAGGAGAAGCGTGTGTTGACCGAGATGAACCTTATCTCGGTCGACGTGGACTGATGTTTCGCGAAAATTAGATATTTTTGGCTATTTCCTTCTCAGTTTAATTGTATACCTTGTGGGGATTAATTCTACACCTATATACACACTTTAGTTCGAGTTTTTAGGGTTAGACACCTTAATTTCATAATTGAATATTGTTCCAAGGCATAAGTTTTATTTAGAGTTTTATTTTGGAGTTTGAAGACATTGTTTTGTTCTCGCAAGACTCTGATTCTGATCAATGCAAGTTTATTTCAGGTTTTATCTTTTCATAATATTATTTATTTTAACAATGATGAGCTAATTTATTAATCAGGTTCTAGGGTTAAAAATATATTCTAATTGTATGCTTATCCTTACTTGAATCAAATGTCTTTCCTTGTTTGATTTGTGAAATTCTGTGCTTTGATATAAACCTAAGATTGTTGGCCACTTAATTAGGTTATCAGTTAATTAATTTGAGACTCAAAAGGTGAAAATTACTTAACAGGAAAAGAATTTTGCAATATAATTATTTATTCTTGTCTTATAAAATAGGGAATTAGATAATAGGAAAAATCTGTTGTTTTCTTGAGACCGAAAGGGTAAAGAGATTTCGATAATCTACTTTGTGAATTGTCTGAAAAAGAAATTTGCAATACTTTTCTGAATTCCATCTTACAAGGAATATAATTGGCATTTGATATTTTTATTGTGGCATTACAGGAAGAATAGTAAAAAATCCATAGAATCTGTATCTCTGCAATTGATTGAAATCCCGTTAAAATATTCTGTTTTGTGTTTGATTATTGTTCTGAACATCATTGTTTCTTTTAGTTTTCAAGTAATTTCATCAAAACCTTTAAAATTTGATCGCCTCAAACAATTTTCTGAGAAACTATAATTCAATACTTAGGATGGTTCGATATTTCATTCCCTGTAGGATTGATAATTTTTATTTGCCGCTATATTGTTAGCTCTGCTAAGTCGTTAAAAATTTTAGCGATCAAGCGGCAATTTGAACAGCGTCTCAGCTACTTCGAATCGCTGATCGCAAGGTTACCAGGTCTTCCACCTCTAGAGAGAACCATTCCGCGTGAAAGTTATGCGGAATCACCATTTGCGCCGGAGATTGCAGAGGCCGAACTCCCAGATAGGTTCAACCCTCCGACCTTCGCACTCTATGACGGCACCATGGATCCGGAGAATCATGTGGCGGTTTACAAGAAGATGTTTGCGCTGGCGATTCCTAGTGCGCGGCAGGAGGCGTGTATGTGCAAAAGTTTTGGATCGAGCCTTACCGGACCCGCTCTACAGTGGTTCATCAGCTTGCCGAAGGGGTCCATCTCGACGTTCTCTGAGCTACATCAATTGTTTCTCCGTCAGTACTCGAGTAGCAGGAAATTGGACAAGCATCCGGATGATTTGTATGGCGTAATCTAGAAGCCCGGGGAGCCGCTTACGGCGTACTTGTCAAGGTTGAATAAGGAGTTGGTGGCGGTGCCAAATTGCCCTAACAGTACCGCAGTGCGAGTCTTTACCAAAGGACTAGACGTTGACTCTGATTTGTACCAGGAATTGTCAATCTACCCTTGCCAAACTATGGATAATGCCCTTAACATGGCTTGGGCGCTTATTAAGTGGGTAGAAGATGAACCTTATCGCAAGGCACGACGCAGTGGAGGCGACATGTGGTAGCACGAGAGGAGCAGCGGCAGGAGAAGTGCAACCGCCGTCCCGTGCGGCCGCACCCATATAGCCGCCCATCCGGAAGCAGGCCGCCCCAGGTTAACACTTTAACCACCTACGTGCCGGATTGCACCCTTTCAATCGAGCCGGCAGAGGTGGTGCAGAGCGAGCTTCGCCAGATGCCGAAAAAGGTCAGGTGGCCACAAAGGATGAAAACCAACCCTTCTATGAGAGATCCGAAGAAGTTCTGTGACTTCCGCAGTGATCATGGCCACACCACGGCGGACTGTCGAGCACTACGGTTGGAGGTCGTTGAGTTATTAAAGAAGGGTATGCTGACGGAATTCTTGTCAGAAAATGGGAAGAGGACGTGGAATCGTGAAAAGAAGCCCCCCTCGGTGCAGGTCGAGGGAAGTCGACCTGACAAGCAGCCGATCCCAGTTCGAGATTAGTGGGATCACCAGATCAAAAGAAAAGAGGGCCACAAGGTAGGCCCCCGGAGAGGTGCGAACGGTGCAAACTCCTACAGCACATGCGCCTATTGTTTTTACAGACAAGGAAGTTCCGGAGTTAGCTCACCCGCATGATGATGCGCTGGTAATTTCCTTGCAGGTTTCGGACTTCCTTATCAAATGAATTCTCGTGGATAATGGTAGTTCGACGAACATTCTCTTCCAGCATGCGGTGAAAGAAATGAAGGTCCCGGAAGAGAGGATAGTGCGAAGCCAGACTCCGTTGATCGAATTCAACGGGGTACAGATGACGGAAAGGACCGTAACCTTGCCGACCTATTGTGGATGAGCTCAGTATGACGTTTCGTTAATGATTATCGATGCAACCAGTGCATATAATGCACTCTTGGGGTGCCCATGGCTCCATCAACTCCGGGCGGTCCCCTCCACGTACCACTAGTTGGTTAAATTTCCGACCTCAGAGGGAGTGTGCACCATTAAATGGGAGCAAAGTGTTGCTAAAGAGTGCTACTACGCAAGCTCTTAAAGCGGTGTGCTTGCAGCAGCACTTCCCAGCCGATCCAATGCTGCCACCAGTTGGCGAGGTGGGAAGTTTGGTGGAAATACAGCTCGACCCCTCCGATCCTACCAAGAGGACGAACATTGGGAGCGAGCTCAACCCCGAGGTTCGAGATGAGCTCGTAGATTTCCTAATAGAGAGCGCGCAGTCTTTGCATGGTCTCACAAAGATATGGTCGGCATAGATCCCAAGGTGATGACCCACAAGTTGCAAGTAGATCCGAGCGCAATATCTATACAGCAACGGAGGCGGAAGTTCTCTCCGGAAAAGAATGATGCTATAAATGAAGAAATTCAGAAATTACATGATATTGGATCCGTAAGGGAGGTAAAATATCCAACTTGGTTTGCCAATGTCGTGGTAGTAAAGAAGAAAAATAGGAAGAATTGTGTTTGTGTGGACTACGCGGATCTAAACAAGGCCTGCCCAAAAGATCCGTACCCCTTGCCGCATATTGATAGCATTGTAAACGCCACCACGGGCCACGAGTTGTTAAGTTTTATGGATGCGTTCTCAGGTTATAACCAAATTATGATGCACCCGAATGACCAGGAAAAAACGGCGTTTATGAAAAATAAGGGGATTTATTGTTATAAGGTGATGCCCTTCGGTCTAAAAAATGCTGGTTCGACCTACCAGCGGTTGGTAAACAAGATGTTAGAGCCACTCATTGGCAAGACTATGGAGGTATAAATTGATAACATGCTGGTAAAATCGAAGAAGGCTTGCAAACACGTTCGAGATTTGAAACAAGCCTTCAATATTCTAAAACACTATAATATGAAATTGAACCCCGCGAAGTGCACATTCTGGGTGGCCTCGGGAAAATTTTTAGGCTTCATAGTAACTAATCGAGGGATAGAAGATGACCTAGTGCAGATAAAGGCAGTAAAAGACCTAGCGCATCCTGAATTTTGTTTGATTTTCTTTGGATTTTTATGGATCACTTCAATTTTTCTGATGTTTATGCATCATTTCTTGCTGCTCCCCTGCCTCGTTAATCAAAGATTTCACCCCTCACTTCCTTGTCTTTTTCTATTGATTCTTACCCACGGTTAAACCGGATCAAATCCTTTGTTTAACGATGGTGTTTCATTGTCTTAATTAATAATTTTACAAAAAAAGTATATTTTGATTGATTTTTAAAAACAATAATAAAAAATTTGAGTTTTATCGATACAGGAATCGAAAGATAGTTTATTTGTCGATTTTGGACCTTAAAGATTAATTATTAATTTAGGACTTGAAAGATCACAAAAATTCTCAATCTAGGACCCGAAAAATCATACAATTCTAAATCTTGTACCTCAATATTAGGTTTTGGATTGAGAATTATTTGATTTTTCGGGTTCTGGATTGACAAATCATCTTTCGGATCCTGAATTGATAATTATACTATCTTTTGGGTCCTGGGTCTACAATTCTTCTAAAAAGTTTATAAGACTACAAACTATAGCTATTAATTAATCAATTTTAGTAATAACATTTTGTTTAAAACTAAAAATAATTATTAAAATAATATTAATATAAATTAATATTTTATATAGTAAATTGGGAAAGAATATACGTACTTTATACCATCTTATTTCATAATATTAAAAGAGTAAAAATCCTAAATAACCACTTTAACTTACAATTAAAAAAAACACTATCTGCTACAATTTAAATGGCATGTTCAATATTTTCTTAAAAAGAATTAAATAATAAAATCACAAATGTTTTTTTAGATTTGCAGTCCGAATTAATTTTTTATTTTAATAATTAATCGTAAATGTGTTGCAAATAAATTAAACTAGTCATATAAAAGGTACTTTGCAATATAATTATTTAAAACAAATAACTAAATGTAATCACAATACATCGAATACCAATTATTTTTATTTATAAAAATCCAAATCACAAATAATTATATTTAAATCACAAACGACATTACGTCATCACCCATTTTTTTTGAAAGTCGTTCGTTTTTATCGCATATTAAATTGCAAAGAATTTAAAATATTTTACTAAATTGCAAACCACTTAATCCTAGAAACAAATTATTTAAAATCAAATTGCAAATGACCATATTTCAATTTTACTTTTAATTGATTAATTTCATTAAATTTATGCAAAAATAAATTAATAATTTTTAAACAAAAAAAAAATCGCAAACTTAGAATTTGATTTTTCTAAAAAGTGGTCATTCAAATCTCAAGCATCATTCTATTATTTTTAATATATTATTTATAAAACATAAAATTAAATGGATTGAGTGTCGATCGTAATTAGCTAATATACTTTTTCAGTATAAATTTGAGTAATGAGATTGCAGTTATTACATGAATAATTGCTTAAATTAAAAATCTGGAAAAAGTAGATTAATAGTAGGGATAGTTTTTAAAATTCACATAATTTTGGCTATTACTTGCATATGTATAATTGTGGCCATTTAAGGTTTTTTTATAATGAAAATGGCTATTTTGAAGTATTTCCTCATATTAAAATATAAAAAATAAAATTTATATTCAATAGTAATATGTTTGGAATTTAATTAGATCAACAAAAAATATATATTTTTTCCAATTTATTATTTGTTAATTATGATATAAAAAAGAAACATTATAACCATTGATTGAGTATACATAAAAACCTAAGAAATTCTATTAATTTCTACAATAAATCGTGTATATATTTGATTATTTGATAATGATTACAGATTATATTTGATGATGATTACAGATTGAGTATACAATAGTAATGTTATGGGACGGAGGGAGTATGTAATATAACCCTTAAAATTAATGCAAAAATATCTTCAATTCAATTTCAAATTAAATGATCGTGGGTAAGTTACCTGACATGGTCCCAACTAAATATATTTTGAGGTCACAAATTATTAGATTAATCATATAAAAATGCTCAATTATATATATCTATTATAATATTAATTGTAGAATCAATTCTAATTATTATTAATTTTCTAATTTTTTATAACATCAACCATGGGCACATTCACTTTGTTTATTGTGGATATGTGAACATTTCTGATATCATATAACACATACCCGATTCATAAATGAGTTTTATTCAAACATATAATAATATGGAAAGATTTCTCATAAGACAATCTTATAAATCAAAACTTACAAAATAATTTTCATCATACGCCGAATACTAATAGTTGGGCTCGGAAATATAAAAGCCCAAAATATAGAGGCCCAATGTTTCAGCCGAAAAATATCATGGGTCTAGCCCACAGATCCAAGGTCATATATGGTAATTCTAATCGAAGCAGTTCAAAGGAGTTCGATAGACAGAGTTCGACAAGGAGGCAGTTCGAAGAGTTGATGAATGCAACCTCAATAATGGCGAATATAATTATGGAAAGTGAATCTCTCGGAAACTGACGACCAACGGAATGAAATCGGCAATAAAGGCCAGCGAAAATAACGGAATTAAAGGGGGAAGCCGTTATATGGAGCTCTATATATATTTTGATAAAAACACATTTGGAGGCTAATCGGAAATTAAGGAAAGGAAGCACGATCATTGAGCTCAGTCCAAAAATACCAAAGCATTGTAGTTCGGAGCAGTTCGATTTGCCCGGAATCTCTTTTTTCTTTCATTTTGTGTTAATTCAATTATGGAGCTTGCTACGTTAATTATATTTTCATTAGCCATTCTGTCATTTTCATATTTAAAAATCCAATTTGTTCTTGGGCTTCTTAGTAAACACAAAACACCCGCAACAATTTGGCGACCACCGTGGGGCCCAAGAACAAGGTTATACTAACATTTGCTGCAGGAAATGGCGGAAGGTGGGAACAAGACCAACCCCATCGAGCTGGTTGCCGACGGGACCACCCCCAGCTGAAGGCGGCGCATCGCTCGGGGCAGGTAGAGGACTGAGTCAGGGTCGAGGCACGCACTCGGTTGCGGGCTTTGAAAGTGAGGTTCTAGTAGGTCGAGGAAGGTCGACAACAGCTGGATGCGGAGCGAAGCAGCCTCGTGAATCATTGGATGACATAAGGCGCGCCTTTAACGTGACACCGCTCAGTTAGCTATCATTTCCTCCACCGCCACCATTGTTGATGCAGTATCCTTACGTGGCGCAATTGGTAAGTCAGGTTCAGATGGGCCGAGCATAATGGAGAAATTGGGGGCCCAGGTGGAAGCAGTGACTCAGAAGTGCCAGGTGCTTGAGCAGGATAACCGGAGGTTACACCAGCTCGCTGCGCAGCCAATTGTAGAGGAACCTGGTCCCACTAGTAGAGCCCGAGTGGCGACGAGTTCAATCGGGCCACTGGAGATGAGACCGATTGTAACGCACCCAACTGACCTTCCCTAATTTGGGGTCGCGTTACATTGATGTTCAGGTTTTATCAACAATTTCCCAATTAAATTAAACGAAAGTCTTAAATAAATTGAAAGATAATTATATAACATGTAAAGTAGTACTTTGAAAGTTTCAATCATTCAAAATATGGGACAGATAGAACAGAGCGTGTAGCAGCGTGTGTGAATGTGATGGAGATATGCATATGAAGATGCATATCTCAGGATCAAGGGATTTCAAAACTCTTCATGTGGGGGCTTTTACCCCACTTCAGTAAATGAGTTCTAGCACAGTTAAGAAATTCTCGTTCTAAACTCATTAGTATAACTCTCTGCCGATTGGAATCGACAGAGGACAGATATAATAGCACAAAACATGCATAGCATCTCATTTAAAACAAAACATTTTATACACATTTTGAAAAGAAAGCACACGTTTGCTTTTATACTTAAATAGTTTCCCACCTGGTGTTTGACTTAAAGTTTAGATGTTTTCCCGCTAGTATGAGCTTAACTGTTCCTCGCTTTCAGTCTCCTATAGTCAATCAGAAATAACCAAGTTAGAGCTGATGATCTAGGACAATGATTACTCAGCAATTTCTAATAATACTATTCATGCTTTTCTAACAATATATTGACCATTAACTCAATCAACACTCGAAATGAATTAAGATCAGACAATCGAATCAAGTATCTCCCCTTTTGAAACTCTGTGTCGACTGATAGGGTTCTGTGTCGGTCGACACAACCCATCTCGACACAGCATTTGGGTCGACAAATTCCCTGTTGACACATCTCTGTCGATCGAAACACGCCCTGTCGATCGATAGGGGTGTGTCGATTACCTCCTCTCGGCTGGCGTCTCTGTCGGTCAAAACACAACCTATCGACCGATAGGAGTGTTCGACAACCCTGCCTCGACGCGCAGCTTCTGTGCCGATCGAAACACATCCTATCGACCGATAGGAGTGTTCGATCTCCCTCCTTCGACAAGAAGCCTCTGTGTCAATCGACACAATTCCCTATCGATTGACACAAATCATCTTCTCCGACTCCCTCGCGGTTGAACCTGCAACTTCGACGAAAACCCTTCCCCACACCTCTGATTTAACATGCAAACACATATTTGTTGTCCCTAAACATCCTAGAACACGAATAACACCTCAAAACTTGAATTAAATACGAAAATGGGGTTGGATGGAGGATCATCTGAAAACCTCTCTCTCCGGCGGCAGCGATGAATTCCGATGGTAAAACCCGCATTTCTGGCTGCCCGATTGTTCTCTAAAACATCAGGAACACGCCTAAATTGTCAAAAATCAGTTCCATCGCCATTTATACTAGATTCAAACAATTACTCAAATTCTAAAACATGAAAAATGCCCTACCTTCTCTCTTCGATATCTCGATCGTTTCTCTACTTCAAGGCGTCCATCTTATATCAAATTGAAGCTTGAAGAAAGAGCTACGTGATGGTGGTGTTGGTTCGGTCGAAGGTGGCCGGAGTTGGCTGGAATCCGTCGGAAAAGCGACGGGTTTGAGGAAGGTTTGGGAGCTCTCAACTTTCTCTCTCTCTAGAATGAAGGTGAAGGAGTGGAAATGGTCTAAAATTCCCTATATATTTGTCCAAATATCCAATTACCACCCTATATAATACATATAAATGCTAAGATATAAACATATACAACTACATATATTTATCTCCAATATAATCTTCCTATTTTCTTCCTTATAATTCATATCCTATGAATTATCCCACTTCATTACAACATAATAAGTCCATCTATTTCATTAAATAGACCCTTGATAAATCTTTCCAATTCAAACCATTTAATCCATTCAAGCTCATTCTATATAATTTCTGTTTTCTCGATCGTAATTAAACATGGAATCAAGGCTCTCAATATAAATGAATACACAAGTTGAGGGAAAAGTTCTATTTATTGGACTAATAAAGCTATACAACAATTGAATTTAGCTTGGGGTATTACATCCCCTCACCCTTATAAAAATTTCATCCTGAAATTTACAAAACTTCGAAAAGCTCGGGATATATCTCCTTCATCCTATCTTCTAGCTCCCATGTCGCTTCTTCACGCCCATGGTGACTCCAAAGCACCTTCACGAGCGGAATTGACTTATTCCTGAGCTCTTGAATCTTACGATCCAAAATAGCTTCCGGTCGCTCTTCGTACTGTAGGTCCAGACTCAAAACCACCTCCTCCTGACGGATCACGTTTCTAGGATCATATACATACTTTCTCAACTGAGACACATGAAACACATTATGAATATTACCATACTCGGGGGTAGTGCTAGTCCGTATGCCACTGGACCAATGCGCTCTAGTATCTCATACGGTCCCACATAGCGCGGTCGCAGTTTACCCTTCACTCCAAATTGCACTATTCCTCTGGAAGGCGAGACTTTGAGAAATACCTTATCACCTACCTCAAAGCATAGCTCGGCCCTCCTTGAGTCGGCATAGGACTTCTGCCTACTCTGCACTTCTCTGATCCTCTCCCGAATCTGACGGACTATCTCGATCATTTCGCTTACAGCGTCTGGTCCGATAACTTTTCGTTCTCCTACCTCATCCCAATAGAGAGGCGAACGATACTTCCTTCCATACAGAGCCTCATAGGGAGCCATTCCGATTGTTTCCTGATAACTGTTATTATAAGAGAACTCTATCAAAGGCAGAATCGACTCCCAACTGCTTCCTCGGTCCAAAACCATCATTCTCAGCATATCTTCGAGAGTTTGGATGTTCCTCTCGGATTGACAATCTGACTGAGGGTGAAACGCCGTACTAAAATTCAGGCGAGTCCCCAACTCTTGTTGTAAGCTCATCCAAAATCGAGAGGTAAACTTCGCATCTCTGTCAGACGTAATGGATTTTGGCACTCCATGCAGCCTGAATATCTCTCGAACATAAATTTGAGCTAATTTATCTGACCCATAGTTCACTCTGATCGGCTAAAAGTGAGCACTCTTAGACAGACGATCCACTATTACCCATATCACCGTAATCCCTTTCTGTGACTTAGGCAACCCTGCCACAAAATCCATGGTGATATGTTCTCATTTCCACTCAGGGATGTCTAACGGCTGCAACTTCCCATACGACTGTTGATGTAAAGCCTTGATTTGCAGACATGACAAGCATTTCTCTACGTACAATGCGACATCCTTCTTCATACCATTCCACCAGTACTTGGTTTTCAAATCTAGATACATTGAAGTACTTCCTGGGTGAGCAGTATACGGCGTATCAAGTGCCTCACTCAAAATCTCGTTCCTTAGCTCCTCACTGGTTGGCACCAAGATTTAGTTTCTGAACAATAGTGCATTGTCAGGTGCTTCCCGATATTCTCCCACTGGCTTGACCTTCAGCTTCTGACGCAACTTCTCAATTTTTGTGTCTCCCTTCTGTGCCTCATTAATTCTTTCTCTTAAATCCGGCACCACAGTCAAAGCTGCTACTTCGCACTTCTTCCTCTCCGAAGGCGATATCACTTCTAGACAGAGTTTCTCGAACTCCCTGATTAGTCTGCCCTCTCTCGTAAGCATGCAACCTAATTGTGCTTCTGCTTGCCTTGCCTGGGAGATAATTTATCATCAAGTCGTAATCATTCACGAGTTCTAACCATCTCCTCTGCCTCATATTCAGATTCTTTTGTTCGAAGAAGTACTTCAAACTATTATAATCAGTGAATATGGCACACTTCACACCATAAAGATAGTGTCTCCAAATCTTCAGAGCATGGATTACTGCCGCTAACTCTAAATCATGAGTTGGATAATTTTCTTCATGCTGTCTTAACTGCCTTGACACATAAGTTATCACCTTCCTATCCTGCATCAATACACAACCTAGCCCATTCTTCGATGCATCAGTGTAAACCTCAAAGTTCTTGTCTGATTCTGGCACTACTAAGACTGGAGCGGTTGTTAACAGTTGTTTCAGCTTCTGAAAACTCTCCTCACACTCCTCTGACCATACATACTTCACACCTTTCTGCAATAACTGCGTCATCGGCTTTGCAATCTTGGAGAAGCCCTCGATGAATCTCCTGTAATATCCTGCCAAATCAGAAAAATGCGAATCCATTTGGTGTCGTCATTGATTTGCAGTCTATCACCAGTTGAATCTTGGCTGGATCTACTATGATTCCGTCAGCCGAAATGATGTGTCCCAAGAACGTCACTTCTCTCAGCCGGAATTCACACTTGCTGAACTTCGCATACAACTTCTTGTCTCTCAAGGTCTGCAATACCGTCCTCAGATGTTGTTCATGTTTCATTTCACTCTTTGAGTATATCAAAATGTCATCGATAAATACCAACACAAAGTTATCGAGATACGGATGAAATTCTTGATTCATTAAATCCATGAACACTTCTGGTGCATTTGTGAGTCCAAACGGCATTACCACAAACTCATAATGTCCATATCGGGTTCTAAGCGCTGTCTTTGGGATATCCTCCTTCCGAATCTTCAACTGATGATACCCCGATCAAAGATCGATCTGAGAGAATACCTTCGCTCCTTTGAGCTGATTGAACAGATCGTCGATCCTTGGTAATGGGTATCTGTTCTTCAGCGTCAACTTGTTCAGTTCCCTATAATCAATGCACATACGCATCGATCCATCTTTCTTCTTCACAAATAGAACCGGTGCACCCCATGGTGACACTCTAGGCCTAATATATCCCATGTCCAACAAGTCCTGTAGCTGGAACTTCAATTCTTGCAGTTCCTTTGGGGCCACGCTGTACGACGATTTAGAAATTGGTGCAGCACCCGGTTCCAAATCAATGGTGAATTCCACCTATCTATCTGGCGGTAACCCTGGTAGTTCCTTCGGAAATACATCCTCGAACTCTCTCACTATAGGCACATATTGCACTGTCAGCTCTGGTTTCTCTTCTTCTTCCAGGTATACTAAGAAGGCTTGAATTGTAAAGATTACAGGCACTCTCTGCCTCTTTCAGAACACATGCACAATCGACTCCGCGCTCCCTTGCTGAGGAATGATCACTCTCCTCTTGCGACATAAGATCGTCGCCTTATTCTCTGACAGCCAATCCATTCCAAGGATTACATTTACATCATGAATGTCCAGTACATTCAACTCTGCTACTCGAATCTCGTTCTCGTTCAACTTGATTTTCAAGTCTCGACATACTAAAGTAGAAACAGTGGTTTCTCCTGATGGTATCGCTACGTTCAAGTCTTGACTATTCTTTTCTACTTTAAGTTCTAGTGCCTCAACACATGCGAATGAAATGAATATATGTGATGCTCCAGTATAAAACAACACCATAACAGGTATATCCTTAATGCATCCCATACCTGCCAGATTTTCGTCATCCTTGTTGCCATCCAAGACATATGCTCTGGCTCTCCTCTGCTGTCCATCACCACCCTGCTGATTCCCCTCTTGATTCCTGGCTGGAGCCTGATTGCCCTGCCGGCCTCCTCCTATGTTTCCCATATTGCCTCTCCAAGGCTGGCGGTGACCTCTAATAGCCCTCAGCTACTGGTTAGCCGGCCTTTGAAAGTTTTGGCGATTTCCACCTTGAGCTGGCAGCGTTGGGCAATGGCTGGCGTAGTGACCCTGGCCTCCACAGTTATAACTGCGTTCCCCTGGAAACTTCCGGTATGCCTCCTGCCACACCTCTAGCAATTTTGCGGGCTTGCATCTCTCTGGTCACGCCTCTGAGCTTGCTGGGGATTGTGCCTCTGAATATTCTGCTGGTCATGCCTCCCCTGGAAGTTCTATGGCCGACCCTGGTCATGGCATTTTTTACTGCCCTGACCCTGTACAAACTGCCTCGACGGCTCCTCCCATTTTCTCTTCTGAATCGGAGTTGGGGCTTGTACCTCCTGTACCTCCCAATCAGGCATCTTCTTCTTGTTCTTGGACGCTTCAATGTCCAAGGCGTGGCTCAGCAGTTCTTGGTAAGTTAACCCCTTCATTGTTGCTAGTTGTGTGTGGATCTCTTTGCAAAAACGATCTCTAAATTTTTCCGCCATCTTCTGTGGAGTGTCCACCAGATGCGGCGCCATTCGGAGTAGCTCACCAAATTTTGTGTCATACTCTTCCACTGTTAGTTTCCCCTGTTCAAACAAAAAGAATTTCACCTCCCTCTCCTTCCGATATTGCTTCGGAATATACTTCTCGTATAATGCCTCCTTGAACCTTTCCCAGCTTAGATGATCCCTCTCTGCTGGTGCGACCGACTTTACGTAGGTCTCCCACCATCTATCTGACTTCCCCTTCAACTGGTATGACATGCAGTTGATCTTCTCTGCTTCCGAACATCTCATATGCTTGAAAATCCTTTCAAACTCCCTCACCCAGTCTTCCGCAGCTGCTGGGTTTCGGTCCCATCAAATGTTGGCGGCTGCTGTTTCCTGAAAGTTTCCACCCACTTGACTGAAGGGATTTTAGGTGCGTTCCCATGTGGTGGTAGAAATTGTCCCTGTTGTTCTGCCGGACTCTCATCATCTGATAAGATTTCATACTCCTCGTACCCTTGGTTAATAGGGCCTTCTACCCAATCTGGATTCTCATACACCGGTTGTGGGTTAGCTCTCCCACGGCCTCTGCCTCTCTGGCCTCTACCTCGGTCTTGACCACAGCCTCTGCCTCGGCCGCGTCCATTGCCTCTGCCTTGCTCTATATACTCCATTGTTTCTTTCTGAAAACACACCAATTAGAAACCTCACAATAATCTCAATACAACATCCATCACTTAAGCAAGGGTCTTCAAAGAACTACACACAATAATAAAATCAAAACAATCCATCAATAACGAAATAATTTCACATCACAATCGTTCTCTCGTCATACATCACAATAAAGGTCCACAACCTAACAAGGTACAACAACAGCATCATAAAGATGTCCAAATCCAAAATATAGAATAACTAAAACATAAAATCCACGACATCTCTCACTCGGATCCCTCCTCCTCCTCCTCTTTCTCATCGTCCTCCGTCTTCATCTATCCCTTACCCCTGTCCTGAACTACTGTCCTCCAGCCTCGGCTGCCCTCAGTGTCACTGGAAAGGCAGATCGGCGCCTGTCTCATCCCGTAGCCATGAATGGTCCCATGGCCACCAAACATGTACCACTACAACAAATTAGAATATAGACTACCCGATATAGACAATGCAAATTTTCATTCGCATTGTCTATATCGTAATAGACAACGCGGAAGTAGAGTGAAGTAGAGTTGTGTAGTCTATTTTTTACATGCTAATGGACAACGCGATCATTCGCGTTGTCTATATGGAAATAGACGACGCGGATAATTTTGCGTCGTCTATTTTCATATAGACGACGCGAATGATCGCGTCGTCTCTATTTTTGCATTCTCGCTAATAGACGACGCATTTTCTGCATTGTTGATTTTGTGTCGTCTATGTTTATATCATAAAAAAAATTGGTAAAGTATCGAGCCATTGTGTCCGCACGCCTCCATCCATTTTCGAAGCCCTTCCGCCGTGATTCCCATCCTCCTCTGCATGAGTCGTCTGTCATTCGCGTTGCCTTCCCTGCCGGACGGTCGCCTTCATTAGCATCGTTGACCTCTCCAATGTCAAAGCCCTACCACCACGATTCCGTCCACTGCCGCATTGAGTGTGTTGTCCGCTCATGTTGCCTTCCTTGTCGGACTACCTCTTCATTGACATTGTTGACTCTGGAGTCCGTAAGGTCCTACCAGACTGCCTCTTCATCCTCGACTAAATCAGCATCATTGATGCCGAGGAAGTTGCAGAGCCCGAAGAAA
Source organism: Plectranthus barbatus (assembly GCA_026898455.1). Lineage (NCBI taxonomy): Eukaryota > Viridiplantae > Streptophyta > Magnoliopsida > Lamiales > Lamiaceae > Plectranthus > Plectranthus barbatus. Next base: position 56,451 of record JAPKLW010001625.1, on the reverse strand, counting down.
TCGAAGAGCCCATCGGTGGATTGAAGCAATCAACGAGGTCAGTAAGTTGTTGGTTTCAAAACTACCTAGTATTCTTGAAATCGCTTTCATATTCTCTTATTAAAGGGTAAATCAACTTTCTTGGCTAATTTAGAGAAGAACGAAGTGATTGATTCCTGTGATGAAACTATTTTTTCTTCTCTGAAGAAGATACACGACCATTATTGCCGTCATGCTTTCTTCCTTGGAATTAGTCATTCACGTGCAGAGTTCATCACTACCTTAATCACTACTCAAGCCAGGGATTTAAAAGTTGTTTCTGATATCTATGTTGGTGTTCCATGAATGATTTGGTTGCATTCACCTCATGATGTATTTCTTAAAATTGTTATGCTGCCTTCTTCTTACAATAGTGAGTGTTTTTTCATCATACTTCTATGCTTTTTTTAGATTAATCATTTTTGGCTTCTCTTATCAATTTTGTGATGCATATTCTGCTGATAGGTAATTAAGGGTAAAGTTGAAGATGTTGAATTACCTGTGAAAGCAGATATTCTAAACCAATGTGGCCAAGATGATAGAGTTTGTTGCTGACTAGATTAGATAAAGAAGAAACATTAATTCAATGTTGTTTTTAGTCATAAAAATAATAATCTAAATATTGTGTACTCAGAATGCGAATCCTACATATTTACTGCAAACTTAGTCTATTGACATTGTTCTACAGGCACATTGCTAGTCAATGAGCGGATGTTTCTTTAGAGGTACTCAAGTTATTCAAAAGTTGCTTTTCACACATTTGGCAAATCAGATTCTTGAATGTTTTCACACTTTTGTAAATGAATAATCCTGGCCCATCAGGACAAGTTGGAGCCTCGTCTTTCTTTAGTTGGCGAGCTTGTAGAGAAACTAAGAAGGTATTATTTTTATTTATTTGGGAAGTGATCTCAAGAAAAGCACATATCTAATATCCAGTTCTACCAGATTAGATGAGGCATATAGCCTGAGGTAAAAATGATGCAGATGGTTCGAGGAAAAAGATTAAAAAATAGTACGAGACTTTGCAGTCCAAGGTAATATATGCAGAGTTTTTTGCAACTGTTAGAAGGTGTTTCATTTACTTTTGACTGGTGCAATAACACGGCTTTCATCTTTCATTGATGAATATTAATCGATTTTTTTCTTCGTGTAGATGAAAATCACATTCAACTTAGTGGAAAGCATTAAGACAGTTCTCCAATCAGCAAAACAATGGCTCAAGGTGAATTAATGTATCATTCTTTATATTGTATGCAAGGATGAATATGAGTGGCGGCAGTGGCCTTATTCTTGTTTCTCTAATCTTGTGAACTGAGAGATATTACTCATGCTACCAAAAAAAGTGATGGAAAAATGGAAGAACTGTTGAATGCATTTCTTTGCTCTATTTGTTTTTTTTTCCAATCAGAAGTTCTTTGTTTGTGATAATTTTGAACCCACGGGTTTTGATCTTCTTGTCTCCCTTTTAGAGCATTTTCAGGCTAATTACATATTGGTGTATCAACATTATATTCTTCTTCTGGTTTGATTGGTATATGTTGTAGATAACTTCTCATTTAGGGAGCTACTGCTATTAATTTTATTTTACCTGGTTAATTTATAGGGTGTGATTTTCTGAAGTGATTATAAATTCCATCCACTCTTGTCCTTGAAACTAGTAATTTCAGTGATAAACCTAACCTCAAAATTGTTTGGATGTATGTCTAATTCGTTTAATTTAACTTGCCCCTCTAATTGCTCAATACACCTTATACCTGATCTGGAAACCAGATCTAGATGAGTAATTTTTTCTTCTTATGTCATCATCAATGTTGTTCTTCAGCTAGGACTGAGCCAAACTATGGGGGAAGGGGCAGAGGCCTACTCGCTCTGCAAAGCATAATGTAGGCTGGGAGCAAAGCTTTGAGCGTTTGCCTCCTCATCCTCACTATCAGAAGAACGTCAAGGGACGAGGCGGCGGCTCTCCTTCTTGGGAAGGAAAGAGCCATGACAGTAGCCATGGCACCACTGCAAAGTCCAAGCTGAGGCCGGTTCAGGCAGATGAAAGGGTAAGACAAGAGACTAGTTTATATCTATCTTTTTACCTTCTTCCAAATCTGTTGCAGCATTCAATTTCTAACTAACTGTGATATTGGATGAGTGCAACATGAAAAGGGAGCACCCCGTTCCAAGATTTGCTGCTTCCCCTAGTGGTAGAAGTAGAAGCTAGAATGAAGAATGAATTCTTCCTCCGTCCATCCCCACACATGTATATAGCTTAGCAAGGCTTGTTGCAATGCAGAGACAACCGCCCCCACTCTCGTTAATCGGTGTGCTTAACAATAAACACGAGATGTTGCTGCTTATTCATTTAATTTTTTTTTCCTTTTTATATTTTGAAATAGAAAAAAGTTGTTTGTGTTAACTTAATTTTTTTCCTTTCTATATTTCTTGTAAATACATTTTGGCCCCCATAATTAAGTATTTTTTATCATGAATTTACAATTATTTTAAAATTAAAAAAATAAAAACAATAAAAAATAATTATAGATATAGATGTGTCTATACAACTATAGATAACGCGGTCGTTGTCTATAGTTGTATAGACAACGCGACATTCCGCGTCGTCTACGCGGAATGCCGTGTTATCTATACTACTCTAGACAATGCGGTATTCCGCGTTGTCTATTAGCATTTTAATACACTACACATACATAGACAACGCACATTATTGTAATAAACAACACAATTTCTGCGTTATCTATAAGCTTATTTCTTGTAGTGTGTCCTCCCATCCGCTAACAGTCGGCCTCGGCCACATCTCTGTGCTGTCCCAAATGGAATCATGTGCTGGCTTAGGCCCGCTGGGCCCTCCTATATCCTGTTGAGGTTGCTAAAACGATGGTGCGGGTGGTCCACGACATCCTAAAAGCAATGTCGGATCCTGATACTGCGGAGGATACTAGACTGAAGCTATGGACATGTCACAGAAAGCGTATGGATCATATGCTCCTCCCTGCTGAAACCCGGGCTGGAATGGTGCATAAGCTGCTGCAGGTGTACTCGGTAAAGTTCGTACCCTCGGACACGACGTAGGTACAGGTACAGATGCAACCTGAGCAACAGTGTCGGCGGCGAAGCTGGAGTCCACTGCGGCGATGTCCTGGATGCCTGAGTACCTCTGGAAGATGCTGGCGAAGGATTCCCCTCCACAATCACCTTCTGAATCAAATCCGCCATAAAACGCCGGTAACTCCCCACAGTGCCCGACTCGCTATCACAGTGGCATCTAGTCAGCGACAATACCAAATTGGTCCATCTGTCTGGCATAAGGTTCATCGTCCTCTCCACTGCCTCCCTATCTGTCACTCCTAAGTAGCGTAAACTCTCCCATAACGCTGGGTAGTCCACCAATGAAGACATGAGGTCCTCCTCGGAGAAAGGAAAGTGATCCTTGAACCATCTCACTAGCCTCTCCTGGGGTCCATCTGTCACCACAACAACAACAAACGGTCAGTCCAAAAGTCAACAATATAACCACATCACGCACCCTGTGTCTCAGGGCTTCTACTGACCTCTGATACCCTATGCCGAGGTTCCTTCGGATCCTTGTGCAGACATACTGACTCAACTCCGAGTCTGACTGCATCTGCCAGGCTCACTGTGTACATTCTGTACACCTAGATGTTAACTTGTAGTTTCCACAAGTAACTCACACTCACTACTTAATCAAATCAACGAATAAGGAAATTTTCAATTTCCAATCCCAAAGTCAAGTTCTAGGTTCAAATCATCACAGATATCTTCTCACTCTACCCTTACGACATTGTAGCTCAATATACCACTAGCACATCTATAGCCATAACACCATAAATTCAATTACTTGCAATTAATTCAATACTCAATCAATTCAAATTCAATTTATTCTTTCAAAGGTGATCACCCCACCAATGCCGAAAGAAAACAATTTCAACTTTTGAAATATCAAAACTTTCTCCACTCCTTGAAATTCTCAAACTTTCACAATCAAAAGCTTTCTCAAACTCAACAACTTTTGAACCATTTCATCAACAGTCATTGTTAGCATTCTTGCTTAACACAAAATCAGTTCAATTTCAAAAAACTCAACTTTCTTATTCCACATACACTCTATTTTCTTTCAACTCCTCAAATCACTTTCAAGTTATTCACAATGTTTTCAAAACATTCAAATCATACTTAAATTGCAAGCGGGAAACCCTTAAAACTTGAAAACGTACCTCAGGTGGCGCAGGATGGAGTAGGGTGTAAACACGAGCGAATACTTCACACGTCTTCCATTTTAAAACACTTCTAAAACTCAAAGTTTACTAGAATACTTTTAAATTGTTTTAAAAATACAAAAACTCAAGCTCTGATACCACCTCTGTAACACCCCCAACTGACCTCCCCTAATTTGGGGTCGCGTTACATTGATGTTCAGGTTTTATCAACAATTTCCCAATTAAATTAAATGGAAGTCTTAAATAAATTGAAAGATAATTAAATAACATGTAAAGTAGTACTTTGAATCCGAGTTTAAGAGCAACATTCAAAAGTTTCAATCATTCAAAATATGGGAAGGATAGAACAAAGCGTGTAGCAGCGTGTGTGAACGTGATGGAGATATGCATATGAAGATGCATATCTCTGGATCAAGGGATTTCAAAACTCTTCATGTCGCCTGTTTACACCCCTGCTCGCCCATCCTTGCCGCTCAACCTTCGTATTTTAGAAACAATACGAGGGGCTGAGTACTAATGTACCCAATGAGAAACATGCCCGAAAACATACATTATATAAGAGAAGTGCTATGCAACTCACACAGATAGACACGGGGTTTTGTTGAAAGGAACCGTGCTATCTAAAACATTTTTATTTTGCACGCGTGCTATTTACATGTTTTCATATATGTTCCGGTGTTGTAACTGGAAGTTGGCCGGCTTCCAAATTACGATGATCAGTTAGGAATGCAATATACACTCAACCTACTGTAATCTAAGTGCACTAGTCTCAGCAACCCATTTTGAGACCCAATCGTTTAAATATCACTGGATCCGAAGACACGTGAGGGCTTTTCACCTCACTTCAATAAACATGTGGGGATAGTTCACCCACTTCACAATAATGTGGGGGCTTTACCCCACTTCACTAAATGAGTTCTAGCACAATTAAGAAATTATGGTTCTAAACTCATTAGTATAACTCTCTGCCGATGGCATTCGACAGAGGACAGATATAATAGCACAAAACATGCATAGCATCTCATTTAAAACAAAACATTTTATACACATTTTGAAAAGAAAGCACACATTTGCTTTTATACTTAAATAGAATGGAAAAAATTGCGGAAAATCGAACAATTATACAATATTTGCCTTATGTAACACGTTGGGATTATTTAGCTACTATGTTTACAGAAACAATAACCGTAAATGGACCTGAACAGCTGGGCAATATTCAAGTACCTAAAAGGGCTAGCTATATTAGAGCTATTATGCTGGAGTTGAGTCGTATCGCCTCCCATTTATTATGGCTTGGCCCTTTTATGGCAGATATTGGGGCACAGACCCCCTTTTTCTATATTTTGCGAGAACGAGAATTGATATATGACCTATTCGAAGCCGCTACCGGTATGCGCATGATGCATAATTATTTTTTTATTTTTTTTTTCCCACCTGGTGTTTGACTTAAAGTTTAGATTCTTTCCCACTAGTATGAGCTTAACTGTTCCTCGCTTTCAGTCTCCTATAGTCAATCATAAATAACCAAGTTAGAGCTGATGATCTAGGACATTGATTACTCAGCAATTTCTAATATTAATATTCATGCTTTTCTAACCATATATTGACCATTAACTTAATCAAGACTCGAAATGAATTAAGATCGGACAATCAAATCAAGTTTCTCCCCTTTTGAAAATTTGTGTCGACCGACAGGGTTTGGGTCGGCAGCTTCCCTGTCAGATCGGACAACCCATCTCGATACAGCATTTGGGTCGGCAGCTTCCCTGTCAACAAACCTTGTCGATCATCTCTATCATTCGACACACGCCCTGTCAATCAATAGGGGTGTGTCGATTACCTCCTCACGGCTGGCATCTCTGTCGATCGAAACACAACCTGTCGACCGACAGGAGTGTTTGACAACCCTGCCTCGACATTCAGCTTCTGTGTTGATCAAAACACATCCTGTCGACCGACAAGAGTGTTCGATCTCCCTCTTTTGACAAGTAGCCTCTGTGTCGATCGGCAGGGTTGTCAAAGTAGCCTCTTCTAGGATGATCTCGTCGGAAAAGTGACGGGTTTGGGGAAGGTTTGGAAGCTCTCAACTTTCTCTCTCTCTAGGATGAAGGTTAAGGAGTGGAAATGGTCTAAAATTCCGTATATATTTGTCCAAATATCCAATTACCACCCTATATAATACATATAAATGCTAAGATATATACATATACAACTACATATATTTATCTCCAATATAATCTTCCCATTTTCTTCCTTATAATTCATAACCTATGAATTATCCCACTTCATTACAACACAATAAGTCCACCTATTTCATTACATAGACCCTTGATAAATCTTTCCAATTCAAACCATTTAATCCATTCAAGCTCATTCTATATAATTTCAGTTTTCTCGATCGTAATTTAACATGGAATCAAGGCTCTCAATATAAATGAATACACAAGCTGAGGGAAAAATTCTATTTATGGACTAATGAAACTATACAACAATTGAATTTAGCTTGGGGTATTACACCGATCATCTGATGCCGAGGATTCCCGTCGAGGGGCGAAATCCGAATCCAGGACAGTCAACCCTAGATCCAGCGGGGAGAGCAGTACTGGCACAGATGGAGCGGCGATTTGAACAACATCTCAACTAGGGGTGTAAAAGAACCAAACAATTCATGAGCTACTCAGATTTCGACTCGATAAAAGCTCGTTCGAGTTCATTTAGTAAAGCTCGTTTATTAAATAAACCAAAGTTGAGCATCATAGTATTCGACTCGTGAGGTCGTGAGTAGGCTCGTTAGCTAAAGTTAGTAAGAAATATAAAATAATTACTTTTATAAAAATAATATTATTATGATTTAAGAGTAGCAATAATGATAAATCTATCTAATAATGAATAAAAATTAGAATTTGAGCATGAATATGATATATTTTTTTTTTTTGGAATAAATAACCTTTCTTCAAAATAATAATGAAAATATTAAATATATTCTAAATTTAGAAAGTTCGTTTAGGCTCGATAAAATCTCGATAACGTTCGTGAACATCAAAGTATTCGATAAAAAAGCTTGAAGCTCAACTGGAAACTAAACGAGTCAAACTTGAACACGACACTACTTGACTCAACTCGGTTCCATTACACCCCTAATCTCTACTACTTCGAATCGCTGATCGCAAGGGTACCAGGTCTTCTGCCTCCGGAGAGAACCAATCTGCGTGAAAGTTATGCGGAATCACCATTCACGCTGGAGATTGCAGAGGCCGAACTCCCAGATAGGTTAAACCCACTGAGCTTCGCACTCTATGACGGCACCATGGATCCGAAGAATCATGTGGCGTTTTACAAGTAGAAGATGTTTGCGCTGGTGATTCCTAGTGCGCGGCGCGAGGCGTGTATGTGCAAAAGTTTTGGATCGAGCCTTACCGGACCCACTCTATAGTGGTTCATCAGCTTGCCGAAGGGGTCGATATCGATGTTCTCTAAGCTACATCAATAGTTTCTCCGTCAGTACTCGAGTAGCAAAAAATTGGACAAGCATTCGGATGATTTGTATGCCGTAATCCAGAAGCCCGGGGAGCCGCTTAGGGCGTACTTGTCAAGGTTCAATAAGGAGTTGGTGGCGGTGCCAAATTGCCTTAACAGTACTACAGTGCGAGCCTTTACCAAAGGACTAGACGTTGACTCTGATTTGTACGAGGAATTGTCAATCTACCCTTGCCAAACTATGGATGATGCCCTTAACAGGGCTTGGGCGCTGATTAAGTGGGAAGAAGATGAACCTTATCGCAAGGCACAATGCAGTGGAGGGCGACGTGTGGTGGCACTAGAGGAGCGCCAGCAAGAGCAGCACGACAGCCATCCCGCACGGCCGCACCCATATAGCCGCCCGTCCGGAAGCAGGCCGCGCCAGGTTAATACTTTAACCGCCTATGTGCCGGATTACACCCTTTCAATGAAGCCCGCGGAGCTGGTGCAGAGCGTGCTTCGCCAGATGCCGGAAAAGGTCAGGTGGCCACAAAGGATGAAAATCCACCCTTCTATGAGAGATTCGAAGAAGTTCTGTGACTTCCACAGTGATCACGGCCACACCACGGCGGACTGCTGAGCACCCCGGTTGGAGGTCGTTGAGTTATTGAAGAAGAGTCTGCTGATAGAATTCTTGTCAGATAAGGTGAAGAGGACATGGACTCGTGAAAAGTAGCCGGCCTCAGCGCAGGTCGAGGGAAGTCGACATGACAAGCAGTCGATCCCAGTTTGAACTATAAATTGTATTATAAGGTGCTCCGAGATTAGTGGGATTACCAGATCAGCAGCAAAGAGGGCCAGAAGGCAGGCCCCCATAGAGTTGCGGACGGTGAAAACTCCTACAGTGCATACGCCTATTGAGTTTACAGACAAGGATGTTACGGAGTTAGCTCACCCGTATGATGATGCACTGGTAATTTCCTTGCAGGTGTAGGACTGCCTTATCAAACGAATTCTCATGGATAATGGTAGTTCGGCGAACATTCTCTTCCAGCATGCGGTGAAAGAAATGAAGGTCCCGGAAGAGAGGATAGTGCGAAGCCAGACTCAGTTGATCGGCTTCAATGGGGGGGGGTACAGATGACGGTAGGGACCGTAACCTTGCTGACCTATTGTGGATGAGCTCGGTATGATATTTTGTGCATGATTATCGATGCGCGTAGTGCATATAACGCACTCTTGGGGTTCCCGTGGCTCCATCAACTCCAGGCGGTCCCCTCTACGTACCACCAGTTGGTTAAATTTCCGACCTCGGAGGTAGTGTGCACCATTAAAGGGGAGCAAAGCATTGATAAAGTGTGCTACTACGCAAGCTTTAAAGCGGTGTTCTTGCATCGGCACTTCCCAGCCGATCCAATGCTGCCACCAGTCGGAGAGGTGGGAAGTTTTGTGGAAATACAGCTCGACCCCTCCGATCCTATCAAGAGGATGAACATTGGGAGCAAGCTCAACCCCGAGGTTCAAGATGAGCTCGTGGATTTCCTGAACAGAGAGCGCGTAGTATTTGCATGGTCTCACAAGGATATGGTCGGCATAGATCCCAAGGTGATGACCCACCAGTTGCAAGTAGATCCGAGCGCAAACCTATACAGCAACGGAGGCGAAAGTTCTCTCCGGAAAAGAATGATGCTATAAATGAAGAAATTCAGAAACTACTTGATATTAGATCCGTAAGGGAGGTAAAATATCCAACTTTGTTTGCCAATTTCGTGGTAGTGAAGATGAAAAATGGGAAGAATCGTGTTTGTGTGGACTACACGGATTTAAACAAGGCCTGCCCAAAAGATCCGTACCCTTGCCGCATATTGATAGCATTATAAACGCCACCGCGGGCCACAAGTTGTTAAGTTTTATGGATGCGTTCTCGGGTTATAACCAAATTATGATGCACCCGGATGACGAGGAAAAAACGGCGTTTATGACAAATAAGGGGGTTTATTGTTATAAGGTGATGCCCTTCGGACTAAAAAATGCTGGTTCGACCTACCAGCGGTTGGTAAACAAGATGTTCGAGCCACTTATTGGCAAGACTATGGAGGTATACATTGATGACATGCTAGTTAAATCGGAAAAGGCTTGCAAACACGTTCGAGATTTGAAACAAGCCTTCGATATTTTGAACACTATAATATGAAATTGAACCCCGCGAAGTGCACATTCGGGGTGGCCCCGGGAAAGTTTTTAGGCTACATTGTAACTAATTAAGGGATAGAAGATGACCCAGTGCAGATAATGGCAGTAAATGACCTAGCGCATCCTGAATTTCGTTTGATTTTCTTTGGATTTTTATGGATCACTTCAATTTTTCTGATGTTTATGCATCATTTCTTGCTGCTCCCCTACCTCGTTAATCAATGATTTCACCCCTCACTTCCTTGTCTTTTTCTATTGATTCTTACCCACGGTTAAAACGGATCAAATCCTTTGTTTAACGATGGTGTTTCATTGTCTTAATTATTATTTTTACAAAAAAAAAAACATACTTTAATTCATTTTTAAAAACAATAATAAAAAATTGGAGTTTTATCGACACAGGAATCGAAAGATAGTTTATTTATAGATTTTGGACCCTAAAGATTAATTATCAATTTAGGACTTGAAAGATCACAAAAATTCTCAATCCAGAACCCGAAAGATCATAAAATTCTCAATCTGGTACCTCAATATCAGGTCCTGGATTGAGAATTATTTAATCTTTTGGGTTCTGGATTGATAAATCATCTTTCGGGTCCTTAATTGATAATTAAACTATCTTTTGGGTCCTGGATCTACAATTCTTCTAAAAAATTTATAAGACTACAAACTATAGCTATTAATTAATCAATTTTAATAATAAAATTTTGTTTAAAAACTAAAAATAATTATAAAAAAATATTAAATGTAAATTAATATTTTATATAGTAAATTGGGAATAGAATATAAGAACTTTATACCATCTTATTTCATAATATTAAAAGAGTCAAAATCCTAAATAACTACTTTCACTAAAGAAAAACCTTAAATAACCATTATTATGTGCACATTTAAAAAAAAGTCATTTTCCAATATTACTCTTAATTTTACAAATGAGATTCTTACAATTAAAAAAAAAAAAAAACAACTATCTGCTACAATTTTAATGTCATATTCAATATTTTTCTAAAAAGAATTAAATTATGAAATCACAAATGTTTTTTTTAGATTTGTTGTCCAAATTAATTTTTTTTTAATATTTAATCGTAAATGTGTTGCAAATAATTTTATACTAATCATACAAAGGGTACTTTGCAATTTAATTATTAAAAACAAATAAATAAATGTAATCACAATACATCGAATACCAATTATTTTTATTTATAAAAATCCAAATCACAAATAATTATATTTAAATCACAAACGACATTACATCAACACCCATTTTTTCGAAAGTCGTTCTTTTTATCGCAAATTAAATTGCAAACAATTTCACTTAATTTCTTAAAATATTTTACTAAATTGCAAACCACTTAATCCTAGAAACAAATTATTTAAAATTAAAGTGGAAATGACCATATTTCACTTTGAATTGATTAATTTCATTAAATTTATGCAAAAATAAATTAATAATTTTTTTTTAAAAAAATAGATCGCAAACTTAGAATTTAATTTTTCTAAAAAGTGGTTCAAATTTAAAGCATATTATTTTTAATATATTATTTATAAAATATAAATTAAAGTGGATTGAATGTCGACCGGAATTAGCTAATATATTTTTTCAGTACAAATTTGAGTAATGAGATTGCAGTTATTACATGAATAATTGCTTAAATTAAAAAATCTGGAAAAAGTAGATTAATTGTAGGGATATTTTTTAAAACTCACATAATTTTTTCTATTACTTGCATATATACATAATTGTGGCCATTTAAGGTTTTTTTATTATAAAAATGGCTATTTTGAAGTATTTCCTCATATTAAAATATAAGTAATAAAATTTATATTCAATAGTAATATGTTTGGAATTTAATTAGATCAACAAAAAAACATATTTTTTTCCAATATATTATTTTTAATTATGATATAAAAATAGAAACATCATAACCATTGATAGAGTATACATAAAAGCCTAAGAAATTCTATTAATTTCTACAATAAATCGAGTAGGCAAAAACTTGCGTTAGGCACGTCTAAACGGTTTAGGCGGGTTTTATCCTACCCAAATGAATTCACCCATCCCAATTATGGTACATTAAATGGGTTTGGGTTGGGTTAATGGATAAAACCCGAATAAATAATTTAGGTGTGCCTAACCTGAGACCTTCTCAATCGAGTATATATTTGATGATGTTTACAGATTATATTCATGTTCCCTGCGGCCGTGTGGCTGCAGTTGAAACGAGTCACTACAGATTCGCCAACTGGCTAATCCCACTACTCCTCCCTCTCACTATAAATGACAACCCTGCATGCACTCATTTCCACCACCATCTCCGCCCATCTCCTTTCTTTCTCTCTCTACATTTTCCGGCCAAACACCTTTTCATTTTTTTTTGTGTGTGTGTAATTAGGTGTTTGGTTTGGTGATGGCATCCGGTTCTTGGACTCCCCAAGAGAACAAGCTGTTCGAGAATGCGCTCGCCCGGTTCGACACCGACACTCCCGACCGCTGGGATAACGTCGCTCGTGCTGTCGGCGGCGGAAAGTCCGCCGACGAGGTCAAGCGCCACTACGAGATACTCATCGAGGATCTCCGCCGCATCTGATCTGGCAACGTTCCTATCCTCAAGTACAAGAAATTCTCTGTTGACAAAGAGAAAAGGTATATACATACATATATATGCATTATTATTATTTTTGTTATTATTCGCATTTTACATTGCAGAAATCTCGTACCATTATATTCAATAAACCATCAAAATCAAATCTTTTACTTTTCTTCCTCTTTTCTTTGAGAAAATTTCTGGGCCCAAATATTTTTTTTGTTGATTACCAGTGCATGCAACGGTATAATATACTCCCTCTGTTCTACTCCGTCTTATTAGATTAGTCCATTTTGGTTTCGATATAGTAACCAATATTTGTGATTATAGTGGAATTAATATTTTATGAGGTTTTTTTTTTCATTTTAAGAAAGAGAATTAATCTGGTGGGACAGATGAAAATGAAAAAATAAACTAATCTGATGGGACGGAGGGAGTATAAATCCTCAGTCCCGTCTAAATAGTCCCATTTTTCTTTTTGGTTTGACTCATCTAATTGTCTCATTTTCTAGAATGACAAACATTTTTACGTTTACCAATAAAAAATAATTTCACAATACTCACAAATATTGATAATTGTGTCAAAAACAAATAAAACTACTTAGCTGGGACGGAGGAAGTGATATATATGTCATGGTTATATAGAGAAGTGGATGTAGACTTTGATTATCGTGGGATGGATTATATTTAGATATCTTTGATATTTAATAATCTATTTATAAAACAACACACACCTGAGTTTTTTCACACATTCAAATCTTATTTTTTATTTATAGGCACATGCTTAATGCCAAACAATTGACTCACACAAAAGAACAAATTAAATCTAAAATTAATTAATAATTGGTTGATTGCTATTTCATGATTAAACCATAATATAAAGAAAAAACCTAGACTAATGTACTATAAAATAAATTTAAAAAACCATAAAATAGTTATAATAGGAGTAAAAAACAAAAAGTGTTGCAAGATTCCTAGATTCACTTTAATCAGTTACCTTTTAATGCTTTTAGCTTTATTTTATTATTTCAAGAAATAAAAATTATTGTAGAAAAATTAACATTGGATTATTTTTTTGTTTTGCAGGCTTCTCAACCTTCTTAAAAAATAAGGGTGCACGTGAGTCATTATCAGCTTTTGCGAGACAATCAATGTACGATGATTCCAAAAAAAATGCATAAATGCATTTTTTAAATTTTATTTTTAGTAGTTTTATAATTTGGAAGCAGCAACCTTTTATTATAATTTGCTAGGACTTGGAATAAAATTTATTTATAATTATGAGTTACTCATTATATTTTATATATTACAAATTATATAAAATATAACCCTTAAAATTAATGCAAAAATGTCTTCAATTCAATTTCAAATTTAATGATCATGGGTAAATTACCTGACATGGTCCCAACTAAATATATTTTGAGGTCACGAATTATTAGATTAATCATATAAAATGCTCAATTGTACATAACTCTTATAATATTAATTGCAGAATCAATTCTAATTATTATTAATTTTCTAATTTACTATAACATCAGCCGTGGGCACATTCACATTGTTTATTGTGGATATGTGAAAATTTCTGATATCATATAACATATACCCGATTCATAAATGAGTTTTATTCAAACATATAATAATATGGAAATATTTTTCAGAAGACAATCTTATAAATCAAAACTTACAAAATAATTTTCATCTTATGCCGAATACTAATTGCTGGGGTCGGAAATATAAAAGCCCAAAATATAGAGGCCCAATGTTTCAGCCAAAAAATATCATGGGTCTAGCCCACAGATCCGAGGTCATATATGGTAATTCTAATCGAAGCAGTTCGATAGACGGAGTTCAATAGGGTGGCAATTCGAAGAGTTGATGAATGCAGCCCCAATAATGGCGAATATAATTATGGAAAGCGAATCTCTCGGAAACTGACGACCAACAAAATGAAATTGACAATAAAGGATAGCGGAAATCACGGAATTAAAGGGGTAAGCCGTTATATGGAGCTCTATATATATTTTGGGAAAAATGCATTTGGAGGCTAATCAAAAATTAAGGAAAGGAAGCACGATCATTGAGCTCAATCCAAAAATACCAAAGCATTGTAGTTTGGAGCTGTTCGATTCGCCCGGAATCTCTCTTTTCTTTCATTTTATGTTATTTCAATTTTGTCGCTTGCTACGTTAATTATATTTTCATCAGCCATTCTGTCATTTTCATATTTAAAAATTCAATTTTTTCTTGGGCTTCTTACTAAACACAAAAACACCCGCAACAATTTGGCGCCCACCGTGGGGCCCAAGAGCAAGGTTATACTAACATTTGCTGCAGGAAATGGCGGAAGGCGGGAACAAGACAAACCCCATCGAGCTGGTTGCCAATGGGACCACCCCCCAGCTGAAGGCGGTGCATCGCTCGGGGCAGGTAGAGGATTGAGTCAGGGTCGAGGCACACACTCGGTTGCGGGCCGTGGAAGTGAGGTTCTATTAGGTCGAGGACGGTCGACAACAGCTGGACACCGAGCGAAGCAGCCTCGTGAATCATTAGATGACATGAGGCGCGCCTTTAACGTGACACCGCTTAGTAAGCTGTCATTTCCTGCACCGCCACCGTCGCTGATGCAGGATCCTTACGTGGCGCAATTAGTAAGTCAGGTCCAGGCGGCCCGAGGTATAATGGAGAAACTTGAGGCCCAGGTGGAAGCAGTGACTCAGAAGTGCCAAGTGCTTGAGCAGGATAACCAGCGATTACACAAGCTCGCTGCACAGCCAATAGTGGAGGAGCCTGGTAGCACTAGTAGAGCCCGAGTGGTGACGGCCCGCAATCTCCAGGACGAGTTCAATCAGGCCGCTGGGAATGAGACCGATCATCTGACGCCGAGGATTCCTGTCGAGGGGAAGAACCCGAATCCATGACAGTAAACCCTAGATCCAGCAGGGAGAGCAGTACTGGCACAGATGGAGCGGTGATAAGTTCGTTATTTTGCTAACTTATCAATGAGTTTTTGTCCATTTAGTGTTCAAGATGCGTGATTTTCATGTTTATTTGTGTGTTGTTATGATTAGATGTTATGTAGGTGTTTGATGGTGTAATTTTACAGGAAAATAGCCTAAGTTTGGAGCAAGAGGAAAAACAGAGCTACCGGCTCTGTTTCGACCGACATGGCAGTTATTTCAGTCGAGATAAGCCGTCGACATGAAGCAGGCGTCGACCACGTGGGAGTCAATGTGGGTGCTCAACGTCAACTGAGATGGACCTTGTCTCGGTCGATGTGGAAGGTCGAAGCTGATGTGGCAAGTCGAGGAAGACCGTGTCGAGGCGAAGCGCGTGTCGACCGAGATGAACCTTATCTCGGTCGACGTGGACTGCTGTTTGACGAAAATTAGATATTTTGGCTATTTCCTTCTCAGTTTAATTGTATACCATGTGGGGATTAATTGTACACCTATATAAACACTTTAGTTCGAGTTTTCAGGGTTAGACACCTTAATTTCATAATTGAATATTGTTCCAAGGAAGAAGTTTTATTTAGAGTCTTATTTTGGAGTTTGAAGACATTGTTGTGTTCTCGCAAGACTCTGATTCTAATCAATGCAAGTTTATTTCAGGTTTTATCTTTTCATAATATTATTTATTGTGATGATGATGAGCTAATTTATTAATCATATTTTAAATCTATTCTAATTGTATGCTTATCCTTACTTGAATCAAATGCCTTTCCTTGTTTGATTTGTGAAATTTTGTGCTTTGATATAAACCTAAGATTGTTGGCCACTTAATTAGGTTATCAATTAATTAATTTGATAATGAAAAGGTGAAAATTACTTAACAGGAAAAGAATTTTGCAATATAATTATTTATTCTTGTCTTAAAAAAGAGGGAATTAGATTATAGGAAAAATTTGTTGTTTTATCGAGTTGTTGATATTTTCTTGAGACCGAAATGGTAAAGAAATTTCGATAATCTACTTTGTGAATTGTCTGAAAAAGAAATTTGCAATAATTTTCTGTATCTTAAATTGGCATTAGATATTTTTATTGTGGCATTACAGGAAGAATAATAATAAATCCCTAGAATCTGTATCTTTGCAATTGATTGAAATCCCGTTAAAATATTCTGTTTTATGTTTGATTATTGTTCTGAACATCATTGTTTCTTTATGTTTTCAAGTAATTTCATCAAAACCTTTTAAATTTGATCGCTCAAACATTTTTCTGAGAAACTATAATTCAGTACTTACGATGGTTCGATATTTCATTCCCTGTGGGATCGATAATTTTTATTTGCCGCTATACTGTTAGCTCTGCTACGTCGTTAATAATTTTAGCGATCAAATTTTGGCGCCGTTGTCGGGGATTGTATAGAACTAATCTTCATATTGAATTTTTTATTGGGATATTGATTTGAGCTTATTTTTCTATTTTTTTTATTTCAGTTTGGTTAAATTTTGTTTATGTTTCGACCGACGTGAGACTTGTCTCGGTCGATGCAATTTTCCAATCTGTGTCGGTCGACGCAGGGCCTATATCGGTCGTAAAATAATTTTAAAAAAAAGAAAATTTTGCATAAATTCGATTTCCCGAGCTGTTTAATTTTCAGATTACTTTTTAAATTTTGTTTTACTATGTTAAGTTTGCATCAGTGCCTTATTTCTGTTTACGCTGTTTTCTATTTAATCACTTTATTTCAATCTTTTTCCTGATAGTTTATGAACACAAGAAGAAGTGGAAAAGCACCGATTCCTTTTGATCCTGAGATTGAAGCAACCCACCGAAGGAACAACAGTAGGCGTAATCGAGAAGGATGAGAAAGCAGTGAAAACAAGAACATGGAAGACGATCTGAATAACCAGGATCCTCTGCCTGGCCTTACTCTCGAAGAGCAGACAACACTAGTTTGCGAGACGCATGCTATGAGAGAGCAGATCAGGATACTGAATGATAGGAACAACCGTAATCCTCGATTTGAGAGGCGGCAAGATCCACCAGAAGATGATGAAGATGAGGAAGAAGAAGAAGAAGATCTGGGGAGATTTGATGCTGATGAAGATGAAGATGCTATTGAGAAGAAGTACAGACCAAAGTTCCAAGAGAGTGACTTTAGGGTTGGCATCAATGCCAACAATTTATAATTGAAGACTGGCTTAGTGCAGATGGTTCAGCAGAACCAATACGGGGGCCGAGCTACTGAGGACCCCTACACCCACCTTGATAAATTCTTGATGCTCTGCAATACAGTCAAAATCAATGGAGTCAGCAAAAGTGCTATTCGAGTAAGGCTCTTCGCCTTCTCTCTGAGAGACAAAGCTCAGTCCTGGTTCTTTGCCTTAGACAAATCCGACATCAGCACGTGGGCAGAACTAAGGAATGCATTCCTTGCCAACTTATTTCCACCCAGTGTCATAAGACAGAGGAAGAAGGACATCACCAGATTCGCTCAAAGATCCGATGAGAACTTTCATGAAGCCTGGGAGAGATACAAGGAGCTACTGAGATTATGCCCGGGCCACAACCTGAGTTTGGGAGACCAAGCTGAAACCTTTTTATGAAGGGTTGAATAAGAATATTGTTGAGCTTGTAGATTCTACTTTGGGGGACTCGATCATGATAAGGGGTCCCAAGAGAGCTATGGATTTCTTCCAGAAGATGGCGAACAACAGTCAGAGGTGGTCAACCGTTAGGCAGAGGCCGATACAAGCTGTGGAGCAAGCTAAAGAAGAGATTGATCTCAAGGCTGAAGTTAAGAAGCTGAGAGGATATTTTGCCACATTGAGAGCTGGAAAAACTGTTGCTGCTGTTGAACAAGTTCAACTTCAGGAGGAAGGTGACTGCATGGATGTGAATTTTGTCTAAAGAGGTGGTTTCCAAAATAACTACCGAGGAGGATATCAACAAAAAAAATCAGGGCTACAATCCGAATGCAGCAAGAAACCACCCAGGTTTCTCTTACTCAAATCCTCAAGGAGCAGAACAACCACCACCTAATTTTTCAACCCAATGTGGAGAGGTTGTCGAGAAGAAGAAGCCGAACCTCGAAGAAATTCTAGCAAAGTTCATGGAAGGCTCTACTGCTAAGGTGGGAAAGCTCGAGCAAGAGGTGTCTGGAATCAATAACAAAGTGGACGTAGTGCAGAAACATATGAAGATCATTGAAACACAGGTTAGCCAGATTGCTAATGCTCTTGGAACTCAGCACAAACCCGGTCATCTCCCGAGCAATACTCAGGTCAATCCGAAAAATCAGAAGAATGAGTTCAACGCTATCTCTCTCAGAGGGGGAAAATCATACCAGGGGCCGAAACATTCTTAGAAAGACCAACCGGAAGGAGATGAGGCTGAAGAGGAGGAAAATCCCGCAGGAGAAGCCTCTGTTTTGATCGATGCAGGAGGCATCCCGGTCAACGCAAAGGATGATGGTGAGACCGCGATAGCGTTTTTTCCAACACGCTAAAACTGCAAGTGTACAGACCACTGCAGAGGGCAAGTAATAATTTATCGAACACGAAGATTGCAGGCTCGAAATACACTCAAGCACTAAAGCGCAGTTATTTTATTACTATTTTGACGATCTGAATAAAGAGTTTGGGTTTATTTAAAACTGAGCAATAATTGAAATAAACAATTAAATTATGAAACTTGAGAAAATAAGAGAAGCTAGGATTCTAGGGTAATCCACTTTGAAGAACTATCAAACAATCATTTATACAATCCAATTCCAATTTAATTTCCAAAGATGTGAGTTAATCTCATAATTGTTATCAGGCTACCCTCTCGGACTCTCAACCATAACATGGAAATAAACGACCTAGTGACTCCTTTCGGATGCGCAATAGGACTTTTAATCTTAATAAAACTTTAGATTTCAAAACCCTCTAACATTTCAAATTCCTCTCGGACAATTGACCTATCACATCTAATTATTATGCATCTTAATCAATAACCTAGACCTCTCGGTTCAAAAATTACCAATTCGAATTACAATCAATGGTCAGTATCTCGTAATTAAAGAAAACCTCAGATATAATTAAAAAATCAGTGGAAAGGGAAAATTAAATCATATAAACAATGGAATGATTATTCAACAAGTTTCAAACCCTAGAATCCACAAAAGGATTTAGCCAATCATGCTAAATTCCATAAATACAGAGAAAAGAAGATACAAGAATATAGAAAACATGTAACCAAAAACCAGTATTCTTCAATCTCAAGTCTTCAATCTTCAAACTCTGCTTCGTTCTCTCTTTTCTCAATAAGCGATGCACAAAAAATAATGAATGAGCATTTTTGAGTCTTGGAAGCCTCTATTTATACTTATCTTGTTCAAACCCGAAAAGATATGGGATTTGGATCAATTTTCGCCCAAAAAGTCACGATTGGCGACCCAAAATGCGTCGATGGCGACCGCCAAGCGTGTGCTCGGGTCGCCATCCGTGTGCCGTGCGAAAAGCCTAGAATTTTCACGATCGGCGACCGGAATGCATGAATGGCGACCGCCGTTTATGTATTTGGGTCGACATTCCTGTCACGAACCTCGCCCCTTCTACGCAGTCTCACAGTTTTTGCTATAACTTTCGCTCCCGAACTCCGATTGACCCGATTCCCATTGCATTGGAAAGCTAACTCAAAGATCTATCTTTGTTCTATGCTCCATTAGCTTTAATTCCATGTGTGGAGGAATTTGCGACTGCTTCTTTGAACATCAACTGCTTTCGATACGGGTTTCCATCGAATATTGGCCTAAAACATATTTGGGTTCGGTCTTTTCTCACTTCTTCCTCTTCCTGATGCAAACGAACATCGATTGGCTCCATGGTACTCAGTCATATCCTGTAAATGGCTCAATTGTGCGTGAAACCTGCATAAACGACCCAAAACCAAACTAAACGTAATATTTTTCAAAAGAATATGAATAATGCATGAGAACACCACGTAATGATCTAATATAAGGTCAAAAGTGAGCAGATTCATATCAATAGAATGCACAAAATGAGTGTTTATCA